>JBBPBX010062455.1:10653-20828 GCA_038048925.1 Garcialebias charrua | reverse complement strand
AGATCTCTAACTCTATACAGCACTGCAATAGACCTTGATATTTTAGTTTTTACATAGTTTTTGATTTATCAAAATCATGTTTTGCCAGTTTAATGATATATTTCCCTATTTTTACCTGCTTCCTGGCTCATCTGAACTGCACTGTTAAGTTGCATCAATTCATAAATGATGTGATTGTCTCTGGTGCAAAAATAGCCTTCGGCTTTCTCTGCCTCGATAATTCTGCCTCAGCGCTAATGCAACGTCTCTAACATTTTTGTCCCAGACGCTCTAAGGAGACAAACAAGCTCACCGTGGGTCTTGAGACTCAGCGACAGGATTTAGAAACACTTTCCTGACAACTTTCACTGCAGAAGTTGATAATTACACTGAAGCGTAAACGACAGTATTGGGTCGTATTAGCTGTAAGTGGTGACAAGGGTTTTGTTGGAGTGCAATATATTTTCTCTGCTAATTTAACTGAAATACACATTCTTAGACTCTATAACAAGACACTGTTTACTAATGTTTAGGATGGGAATAAAAGCAGCTTTAAAGAGAGTTTCCAGACCAGAGTTATAATGTCATGCAATCGTTTCAGTTATCTCCAAATTTGTCATACAGTATTTTGCTTCAAAGTACTTAAAACTTTGTCTTTTCAAATTGTCGTGATTGATTGATCTCTGTGTTTTGCTCCATCCTTCTTCTCTTTAACTCAGACAAGTTTCTCAGTCATTGCTGATGGAGAAACATCCTCACAGCATGATTCTGCCACCGCCATGCTTCACTGTAGGCATGGTGTTCTCAGTAACCGTGTTTCCATCCATTTTCATTTCGAATTTTGAGCTAATTTTTGAAATCTCGCAAAAATGTAAATACAAATTAATGCGGATCAGAAGTGTTTCCATCAACTGGCTTAAAAGCGCATCTACCGGGCCACGCACAGCGTCATTACGTCAGACGTCAGCGTCATTACGTCAGACGTCAGCGTTGCGCATGTCTACAGTAAACAGGAAGTAGCGGTTGAAAACAGAACCCGGCCACACATCTCGTCAAAATGGAGAGAATATTTCAGGTATGTGTTGCTATCGGGCAAGTTGTATTTATTCTGTCATGCAAACTAGGCGACACACGAAGACAGACATCTTCGTACATTAAACAAAGAAACGCGCGCGCACTGACAACAAACTCGGTGTGAGCGCGCAATTTTATATTAAATTAATCTATTAAAATTTAGCAAGATACAGGTACGTTTAACACACACACAAAAAACCATGTTAGCTTACCTGCAGACTCACAAAAGCACGAAAAGTGTCCGGTTTGTCCTGGTAGACGGCCGGGTGCTTCTGGGACATGGTGGTCCGGGCTCTGATGGACAGGTCGTGGCGCTTCATGAACCTGAAACACCAGATCGGACCACCAACAAACTCTGTGACACCCATGTCCTTAGCAGCAGAGATTGCGTGGAGGCTCAGCTGGACCGTGGAGACCCCTCTTCCACACGCCCGTTCGGACAGGACCCAGGACTTGACCCTGTCCTCCAGCTGTGGCCACCTGGCTTTCATGCCCCTGTTGGCCCGCTTCATGGCCTGGATCACTCCCTCCGACTTCCTCCAGCCCTGGATCACCTTCTCGCTGACCCCGTATTGGCGGTCAGCGGCGCGGTTCCCGTGAACAATGGCAAATTTCACCACCTCCAATTTAAATTCCGCCGTGTAGGACTTTCTTTTAGGTGGCATGGCTGCTGTTGTCTTCTCTCTCTCTGTTGTTTTGCTGTTGCTGTATCTCTCCTCACTCACTCTCAGAGATTTAGCCGGGGTGATGGGATTTTATGCTCAATACACAAACAGGTGACGCCATCAAGCACGTCTGCAGGTACTGTACCGGTAAACAGACTACCGGTACAGGTCTCTTTAGCGCCCATAGCGGCAGAAAGTGGTACTACCATGCGCCCCTAGCAGCCGAAAGTGGTACTACCATGCGCCCCTAGCGGCCAAAACTGGTACTGCACTGCCTGCGCCCCTAGCGGCCGAAACTGGTACTGCACTGCGCCCCTAGCGACCGAAAGTGATAACAAGCCATATATAGGTCGCACCGGAGTATAGGTCGCAGGCCTTGAAAAAAGTATAAAGAGGTCCGACCTATACTCCGGAAAATACGGTACCTGTTTTAGTAAAAGTACTTCATTAAAGCTTGTTTTACATTTTACATATTTTATAATAAATTGTTTGGTAATTTATTTTGCACAGTTGACACTTATTTTGTCATCTGTTATGATTTTAACTAGAAACATTTCATTTAATTTCATTGCTGACTTACCTCCTGAATTCAGCTTCTTTGATGTCCTTCGTTTGGTTCATCGTCATCGCTACCTTGTTGCTGTCAATCATGACGTCAGCGATCAGTATCTATCTTGTCCCCCGGTGAAGAACCAGAACCGAGGCTGCATTAAACAGAACCTCCGCCCGCTCGCACGAGCTGCGGGTGACGTAACTGGCTGCGTGCCAGTACGTGCAGCACTGTTTAACGCCCGATCAATCACTAATCGTAGCTGCTGCGGCTCGTGCGTACGTCTCTTTTACACCTAAGCCTCAAATTTCCGCCTGGCATTTTTTACTTGTTTTTCACTAGAAAATATGAAGAAAATGTTCTATGGACAAGTGCTTCAGCACATTTGTTCAGAATATTTAGATCTTTCAATATCTGGCATTATTTTACATTATACTTGTTAAAAAACAACTATTAAACTGTTTAACATCAAGAAAAAACAATAAGCGAAATTAGATTTTAGAGATTTTATGCAAATAAAACACTGCATTTGAACATGCAGTACAGATTTTGCATCATAAATTAACAATTTCAACACTATAGAACATATTTACAATGTTTTTTTTATTCTCACTTATTTTTACAAATAAGAAACAGACTAACAATTCAAATTATTTACAGGCGAATTTCCCCTCCCTACATTTCTCATTATCTTCTACACAAACAAAGTACAAACTGATGAATAGTATATGTTATAGACTTGATATACTATTCCAAAAACAAAATAAAATATAAAAAATGAAATAAAACTATATCCTATTATATGTACCCAGTATAAAACAATTATCCACCAAATAACAGCCCTCATTCATTCAGAAATAAAATTCAAAAAGTTATTAGATTGTTAGATCAAATGTTTTTTCAGCTTTTTCTTCAGAAGAACAAAAAGAAACTTCTCCAAATTCAAATCATCCAGGAATCTCTTTATTGTCTTTTTATTCCTTGATTTGACATAGTTTTATCTGAATCTCTGCTCTGCTACACATGTTTTTCCTGCTCAAGCTGCACTCTGTTCGTGCTGAAGACAAAGGACTCGCTTTCCAGGGCGCGTGCAGCTGACGGAGGGTGACTACCGTAATACCAGCAAAAAGAGCCTAAAAGCGCACTTTTTTTTCTTTCAAACACCGTTTGAATTTTTCTGATAGCACAAACGGTTGCAGAGTTACGGTAATCTAAAAATAGAAAACGTGTGGAAAAAGTGTCGCTAGAGACACCGGCGTTTTTATAGGGTTAAGATTGTGCGTGCGCCAATTGCATAACCTTGTACCTCGGTGCATAACATGCCAATAAAGATATTCTATTCTAATAAAACTTTTGTGATTTGATCTCAACTCATCGTCTGGAACTATTTCTGATTACTGAAACCTGGCAAAAACCACAGGACAACAGCTGCTTCTCTGAGCTCCTCCCACCTGGCTGCTCCTACCTGAATGCTCCGCGTGGGTCTGGAAGAGGGGGGTGGCTGGCTGCTGTGTTCAGTGATGCGTTCAAGTGCCGCTTGTTGCCTCAGAAAAAGTACAACAGCTTTGAAATTATGCTGTTTGTGCTGGAATCTGCTAAACCTCTGCTGTGTGGGCTCATTTATCGGCCACCACAATATAATAAGGACTTCCTCAGTGAGTTTTCAGAACTACTGGCTGAACTACTGCCAAAATTTGACTCCCTGCTTTTTTGTGGAGATTTCAACGCACACATCTGCTGCCCAAGTAATCAACTTGGATGTGAGTTTCAGGACCTTCTGAACTCTTTTAACCTGTCGCAATCTTTCTCAGGGTCCACGCACAGTCAGGGTAGGGCTGGACGATATGGCCAATTTTTTTATCACGATATAGTTCTTAATTTCGGTCGATAACGATATAATTCGATATCGATATAAACAATATAAAAGCCTAAAAAAAACTATAAACTATACAAATAAATTAATGTTCACCTTGTATTTGTATTTAGCCCCCAAAAAGATGGAAATCACCATCAAATAAACATAAAATTCTAAACCCAATAATTCTCAGTCAGGTCATCTGGACACTTTCTTTTTCATAGACACATTTCACCCTCCATCCTCCATCCAGATTCTATAAAAAAGAAACTGTCCAGATGACCTGACTGAGAATTATTGGATTTGGTACCTGGATTATTGAGCTTGAACTTTCTTGCCATAAAATTCTCAACTGTGTCAATATTAATAGTTTTAACTTTAAACAACAACTTTAAAATTTACAGCATTGACATTCATAGTTAATTAAATAAAACTTTTGGGTGCTGTTAATGATGAGAAGCTGACATAGAAATCTCATGTAAATTACTTAAGAATAAAAATAAAATCACTTGCATTACTGTATAAAGTAAAATAGTTTTTGAATGACAAAGTTTTGAATATATTGTATAATGGGGCGGCCGTGGCGTAGTGGTAATGGCAGTCGTCCCCCGATCGGAAGATTGGAGGTTCGAATCCCAGTTCCCCACACCATGTGTCGTTGTGTCCCTGGGCAAGACACTTAACCCCGAGTTGCTCCCGGTAGGACTGGAAGGCGCCTTGCATGGCAGTCGCCGCTACCGGTGTATGAATGTATGTATGAATGGGTGGATGGTTGGTATTGTAAAGCGCTTTGGGGCTCCTCACAGGGGTCTGGAAAGCGCTATATAAATAAGCTCCATTTACCATTTACCATGTAATGATTGTTCCATATTTAATCTGTTGTATTGAAGTTTGGGGGAAAGCATGCAAAACTATTACAAACCCTGTTTTTATTTTATAAAAAAGAGCTATAAGAATTATTAGTAGGAAGTGCTATGGCCACCCAACAAATATTTCATCAATTGAAATTATTAAAATGTTATGATTTGGTTGAACATAGTATTTTACAAGTCATGTATAAAACAAAACAAAAAAATTACCCCCAAATATTCAATCAAAATTTGTTAAAAAAGTTATTAAACCCTGAAGGGAATGTAAATGTTTGTAAAATCTTCATTTAGAACTAGTGTGAAGGAGCTGAGTTGTAAATCAGGAAACAGGATTGTGTTGACTTGATATCACCATAAACATTTCTAAAACTATATATTTTAAAAGATGATTAAATCATAGTTGTTGGGAAGGTCTGGTGAAGTGAAGGTTGTTGTTTGTTTGTAGTTATTTTGTATTTTTTTAAACAAGGGGTAGATATAACACTATTTTCGTCTTTCTGCACCTTTTCATTCAGTGTTTTTTTGTTGTTGTTTGTTTTATCTTGGATTAAAAAAACATGCAGCGCTGGGAGGGCTGTTTGTTTCAGTACGTCGTAGATTCAGAGAAACGTTGGCTCAAACTTTATTGTTCTTCATCTTCTGACGCTCATATCGAGTGGAAACTCCAGATTAAATAAGTTAGATGTTTCCACCGCTAGTTAGAATAATGTCTATGGTTAGAACGACTCTCCGTCACGTTTTGAAAAATAAAGAAACCGACGAGTAGGACTCGCTGCAGAAGAAACCTGCAGTTTAACTAAACCGAACTACGTCCACACCGACGAATTAGTCTTTCCTCTCTCATCAGTGATGTCGTCTCTTTCTCTTCGCTTGTGAAACTTTGTTCCGTCACATTCTGACGTCATGAGCACTCGTTTTGAAGCGAAAACGACTAGCTTAGCTTTTAGCCTGCTACCGCTAACGTTTGCTGCTGGACTGAGCGCTGCGTAACAACGACGTCACCACGCACGTTGTGTCACAACTTTTTCTGTCCGGGCGGGTTGTTGAAGCAGCCGTTTCAAGCCGAACAGAAAAAGAAAAACGTCAGTGAAACGTTGTAAAATCCTATCGAAATATCGAAAATATGCTTAAACTTCATATCATCGTTATTGAATAAAAGTATATCGCGATATTTATCGTTATTGAATTATTGTCCAGCACCAAGTCAGGGTCATACACTGGACTTAATTATCTCCCACGGCCTTCACATATCTGCTGTGGAGATTCTGGACACCTGTATTTCAGACCACTTTCCCATCTTATTTGAATTTTCCATCCCTCCTGCACCGAAGGCTGTTCTCACAGCACATCTCTGACGCTCCATCACCCCATCCACTCCAAGTCAGTTCACTGATGCCTTTAAGAGCACTGACTTATACTCTGCCGTCAGCCTGGACCCATCTCTACATCCTGAGGACTTCATCACCTCCTTCCATCACACCTGCACAACAATCTTGGACTCCATCGCTCCTCTCAAACAGGCATCTTCAAAAATCAAACCACCTCCATGGCTCAACAAAACAATGCGGGCTCTTCGACAACGCTGCAGGAAAGCAGAGCGAAAATGGAGGCGCGACCGGCTTCATGTGTCCCAGGGAATACTGAGAGACTGTCTCTGTGATTATCAAAATGCTGTTAAGCAGGCCAAGTCACAGTACCTCTCCAATTTAATCTCCACTAGCTCTAACCGGCCGAGGACGCTATTTAGCACAATCCAGTCTGTCATCAATCCCTCTGTCAATGTTCTGAAAACTGCTACACAGTCTACCTGTGACGACGTTCAGAGCTATTTTGTCAACAAAATAGACTCTATCAGGCAGAACATTGTCAGTCCATCCAACATAGTCCAATCATGTGCGTCTCAAATAACCACAGCTGTTTTTGACGAGTTCGACCTAGTTTCACTACCTCACCCCATCAAGGTGGTTCAGCAGATGAAACCAACAAACTGTTCTCTGGACATCATTCCCTCTAAAATGTTCAAACAGTCCTTTGATGTAATTGGTCCTTGTGTTTTGTCATTTATTAATGGCTGTCTATCTTCAGGTTATGTGCCATCTGCTTTCAAACACGCTGTGGTCAGGCCTCTTCTCAAAAAACCAGGCCTAGATCCTACAGCTCTCTCTAATTTCAGGCCAGTTTCCCATCTGTCATTTTTATCGAAGGTCCTGGAAAAGATTGTTTTTATTCAACTTCAATCTTTTCTAGAGCTCAACAACCTGTTTGAAAATTTTCAATCTGGTTTTCGAGCCCGTCACAGTACTGAATAAGCACTGCTCAAAGTGCAGAATGACATTCTTCTGTCTCTGGATGCAAAAAACCCTGTTCTGCTGGTGATGTTAGACCTTTCAGCAGCTTTTGACACCGTCGACCATCAGGTACTAATCAACCGCTTGTCTCAGCTGGTTGGCCTCCAGGGAGCTGTGCTAGAGTGGTTCAGATCTTACCTAACTGGGAGAACTTTTTCTGTCATGATAGGTGATCTGTCCTCCTCTTCATCAACCCCTCTGACCTCTGGCGTACCACAGGGATCCATTCTGGGGCCAGTCCTCTTCTCTCTTTACATGCTGCCATTAGGATCAATCATTGCACGTCATAATCTGTCTTTTCATATGTATGCAGACAATTTACAAATCTATCTGCCAGTCACTCCCAACCCCTCACTCATGTAAGATATTTGGGAGGAGGTCAATATTAAACTGACCTCTTTATCCTTAATTATTTACCTATTCAGGTTGAATAGTAATTTCACGGATTCTTTTCTTTTTCAGTTTACCCAATATTTCTGTGATCTTTATGATGGATAAATTGACCATGAAGCCATTAAGTGACAGAGAGACATTAACTTTAGTTTGGTATGCCAAGAGACACTACCATCCATCCATCCATCCATCCATCCATCTTCTTCCGCTTATCCGGGGTCGGGTCGCGGGGGTAGCAGCCTAAGTAGGGAGGCCCAGACTTCCCTCTCCCCAGCCACTTGGAGCAGCTCCTCCGGGGGAATCCCAAGGCGTTCCCAGGCCAGCCGAGAAACATAGTCCCTCCAGCGCGTCCTGGGTCTTCCTCTGGGTCTCCTCCCGGTGGGACATGCCCGGAACACCTCACCAGGGAGGCGTCCAGGAGGCATCCTAACCAGATGCCCGAGCCACCTCAACTGGCTCCTCTCGATGTGGAGAAGCAGCGGCTCTACTCCGAGTCCCTCCCGGATGACTGAGCTTCTCACCCTATCTCTAAGGGAGAGTCCAGCCACCCTGCGGAGAAAACTCATTTCAGCCGCTTGTATCCGAGATCTTGTTCTTTCGGTCATAACCCAAAGCTCATGACCATAGATGAGATGGAGACACTACCATTTATTTAAAATAAATCAACTAAAATTAACACCATTACACTTGATTGATAGATTTTTCACTTTCTTGCAATTTAACACGTCAGCACATTTAAATTATAACACAACAGACATAAATACGGATGTCAATATACTTAGTCTATGGCTCTTAGATTAATATAGTTTCCAGCCTAGAATTTGAGAGAGGGAGAGGTTGAAGAATGAGGAAGAAAGGGAAGTTTAAGGAGTTATCTATTTTGAGTTTAACCAGAAATTACACTCCTCCGTACGAGAACCAGCTCGACTTCACAGCACAATCCAAGAAACATCCGCAACCCTGTACCTGTTTGACGTTCAGTCTCGGTTGGTAGTTAGAGAAGCAGTCTGAGCCTCACAGGTTCTGGGCCTATGAAGTCCGGTGTACCTCGGTGTGTTCATGGATTCACGTGTCGTGACGCCTGCCTTCTTCGTCAAAGACAGTGGCAGCTTCTGGGTTAGTTTCAAAATAAAGCTTTCCTCAAGAAAGTCATAGAGAGCTTTTGCTCTGTGAACTTCATGGAGTCATCCATGAAGTTCCAGCTGATAAGTCAGTCTTTGGCTTTTGACCAACGTAATCAGCTGCCAAGGCAGAGAGCTTTCAGGTCTCTGTCCATTCAAACTCTGCACGTTCACACTCTGCACGTTCACAGAAGCAAACGTTTTTCTAAAAGTGTTGAGACCAGGCACTCAGTCCCTGATTGTTTTTTGTGCCGGGAGAGGGACAGAAAGAGTGACTGAGAAAGTCAAGGTTAACAGGGTGGTTTGTTTAGAAAAACAAAGAGAATAGTTTATAGAGAGTGTCTGAGTGAGGAGACTTTCAGACGCTAGTGAGAGTTTTAGCTGTCCCTCAGGATAAAACAAAACTGAACAAGTCAGTTTGACATATTATTCAACTCCGACACTCATTAGACACTTTCATTTGCAGAAGTGACACAGTAATGTTTCACATTACAGAATAACACAGCATAATATATGTGATCATAAGACATATTGTAAATTACAACACTGCTCATGAATAAACACAGGTGATGCTCTGATTATATTTGTATAATAATAATAATAAACTTTATTTGTATAGCACCTTCCTACAATGCCTTGCATTGACCAAGGTGCTTAACAGGATAAAAAGATGAATAAACTGGAACAATAAATCAGTGAAAATAGAATAAAAAACAACAGTAACAAAAGAAGGCAATGGAAATAAAAAATGCTGCATACTAAAATACCAAAAATAATAAAAGTTACACACTGAAAGCTTTTTTGAACAAGTGGGTCTTCAGTCTGGTTTTGAACAGAGTCAGATCAGAGGTGGCACGCAGCTCAAGGGGGAGGCTGTTCCAGGCTTTTGGGCCGGCAACAGAAAATGACCGGTCTCCCCATTGTTTGTACCTTGAGCGAGGCACCTCCAGCAGGTGTTGACTGGCAGATCGTAAAGCTCTGCCGGGCTGATGGGCTTTCAAAAGTTCTGAGATGTAGAGAGGTGCAAGTCCATTCAGAGCTTTGAAGACAAACAGCAGCAGCTTGAACTGTATCCTGAACTGAACCGGGAGCCAGTGTAGAGAGGACAGGACAGGAGTGATGTGTTCATATTTTCGTGTGTTGGTCAAAAAGCGCGCGGCAGAGTTCTGTACAAGCTGTAAACGGGAGATGGAGGATTGATTAATACCAACATACAAAGCATTACAATAGTCAAGTCTGGAGGTCACAAAGGCATGGATGGCCTTCTCCAGATCACCACGGCTGAGAAATGACTTGACTTTAGAGAGCAGACGGAGCTGGA
>JBBPBX010062455.1:0-10235 GCA_038048925.1 Garcialebias charrua | reverse complement strand
ATTACATTCTGTAAGTTTCATAAAAATCCGCCAAGTGGTTCTTGACTTATCTTGCTAACAAACCGCTAACAAACACAGAGCTAACAGTAGTTACCTCCAGACCAGGAGGACGGGCAGCGATAGAGTCAGTCCAAGCAGAGGAGGCTTTTTTCGGACACATGAGCTGGAAACGGTCGGTGGACTCTCTGGAAGTGTCTCCTAGCGGACAAAAGTGGTACTGCACCATTTTATTGCCAAAATGAAAAACGGTCATATCTGAGCCAAAAATGGTCTAAAAATATGGTAAAAAATCCATAAATACGTCGCTTCGCCATATAAGTGGCAGGACATGCAAATTAGTTTTAAAAAACGGCGACTTATACGCTGAAAAGTACGTGTTTTTCAACCACTGTGTGCCGCGAGTGATCGTCAGGTGTGCCTTGGAAAATATCAAATTTCACTTAACTGGTGTAATTTCCTTATCGCTAGATAGATGGCAGTATGAAACATAGCATTGCACATTAAAACAAGAGAAGTAGTGACGCATGGACGTAACATGTAGCAGTGACAGCATTGCATTCTAGCTAGCTGCTAGCAAGACTATGATAGGGATGGAAATTTTTGAAAAGAAAAAATACTAACTCCGATCTGGTCCCTGGACAACATTCGGATGAAGGCCCTAGTATAAGTGGATATCAGAAGAAGGCAGAAACCGTGAGCTCGAGACAGTACAGTGAGAGTTACATTTAGTTTGGATTTACTTTTACCGGGGACTAGGGGTGGGCGATATGTCTCAAAAATTATATTGTGATATTTCAGAGCATTATCACGATAACGATACATTTCGTGATATAACCAATATCGGTGGTACAGAATACTGTCAATAGCCTTGTCCTGCTTCAAAATTTTCAGGCAATCTATCAACTTCTTGTAACCACTTCCTGGATCTCTTTTCAGTCATCAGGACTCTGTATCACAGAGCAGACATCGTCCCCACTAACTCAGGAGCCAGACAGAAGGAGAAATCACACACAAAACAGGCTCTAGAGAAATGTGGATATCCTAACTGAGCCTTCCTAAAAGCAGAGAAGAAACCCAAACAGGACTCTAGCCGCCATCAGGTGAAAAGAAGGAACCCAGACCCAGACCAGTGGTCATTCCGTATGTTGCGGGAGTTTCAGAGACATTGAGACGTTAATGCCCCTTTTCCACTCGCTCGGCGCAGAGCGGATCAGTCTGGTCCGGTCTGGTTCAATTCGGATCGGCTCACATGTAGCTCTGTCTCCATTCACTTCTGTAGCCCTTCGGTGGGCGGGGTGTACTCTCTCACACGTGGTGGAGGTAGTGTTCCCTTAACTATTTTCTTTTGCCATGATATCTATTATGTTCGAGCTCCAACAATACGATCAGCTACGCTTCGGTTTGGTGCGGGCGAGGACAAGCTCAGATGGAGGATCTGTTGTTGTTGTTCTGAAAAGACCCACAATGCACCTTTCCCCAATAAAAGACAAACGTAGTTGTTTGAATCGAGTGTTTGGAAAAAAAACATTGGTTTGAGAGAAGGGGCAGATATAATAAGATTATTTTCTCCTTCTGCTTCCTTTCATGTCATGTATTGTTTTATTTCTTGTTGTTTTGTAATAAGATTATTTTCTCCTTCTGCTTCCTTTCATGTCATGTATTGTTTTATTTCTTGTTGTTTTGTAAATAGTTTACTTGTGTTCTTTTAATCTGGAATGAATAAATAATCTAGAATAAAAACAAAAAAACAAGTTATACCAAGTGGGAATCGAACCCACTTGGTCTGGATAAGGTTTGGAGCAGCAAAAAAAACCAACGCGTTTCCAGTGAGCTACTGAGAAGTGTTTATTTTCAAGGTCCAGATTTCTTTTAAACAACTCGCCCCTCATAAAATTCTGGCTACGCCCCTGTTTATGACATGAAGGACGGCGCGCTTACAGCTCGCCTGAACCCTGCTCTGAAATCAGTCCAGAATCGCGGTGCGGCGCGGCTCATATGTGAGGTGTAAAATGCGTCCAGCTCGCTTCTGGCACGCATATATTGCGCAATAACCGACCCGAACCGGCAAGTGGAAAAGGGGCATTATTTTCTAAACACAGCGTCCCAGTGGCTTTTAAACCCCAAAATACATTACGGCAAAGACTGGTTCATCCCAAAGATCCAGTCCCCCGGCACAAACAGAGTAATATTGTGTATGCTGTTCAGTGTCAGGAGGGCTGTGATCAGTCTTATATCGGGGAAACTAAACAGCCACTGGCCAAAAGGATGGCCCAGCACAGAAGATCAACATCATCAGGTCAGGACTCTGCAGTCTACACTCATCTCCAGGCCAGCGGTCACTCTTTCAGGGATGAAGATGTTCACATCCTTGATAGAGAGGAACGATGGTTTGAGAGAGGAGTAAAGGAGGCCATCTTTGTGAAAAGAAACCGTCCATCATTAAACAGGGGTGGAGGCCTCCGGGTTCAACTGTCCCCCTCTTACAATGCTGTTATTGCTAGTATCACTCAGCCCTCTGTGAATAGCAAACAACCATCAGGGTGCTAACGATCCATCGTTAGGCTGATGGTCCTCCTTGATCATGTGAGCAGCTGGTTTCGGCTGTCATCAGCCAACTGGTTGATCCACTGTGAGAGGGTGCTATTTATAAGACTGAGCTGAATAGACCCATTTACAGTCTACGTCATCAAGCAGCTGCGCGCGCACCGTGGCCACAGCAGTATGGCGGCTCGTAGTGTATTATCAAGCTACGCTAGCGGGTTATCGGTAATTGATCGCAAAGCTTACTTTAATAAGTTAACTTTGAGCAATGGCCATCAGCTTCCTGATACGTGTACAGTTACTGAATGGGAGGATGACGTGAGTAAGTGGCCTAGCATTCAGTGGCCTGATATTTACACGTATTTGGTGGAGAAACCTAGCGTGTACACAAGAGAAAAACTACGAGCATACAAATCACTCGATGCGTATGACTACGTTGTTTGTGGACATGTACAGGAAGTGCGATATAATATGGACGCAGATTTATGTGTTTTAAAGTCCAAAGTCCTCCCCAGTCAGAGACAAAGCGTAAAGAGTACAATGTATGAGGCTTGGGTAATCGTCAACAAAGTGGAGAACTACATTCTCACAGCAAACTGCACCTGTATGGCAGGGTAAGTTAATTTTGGTTCTTGATATGCATAATTTGCTTCTGTTTTAGGCCACTGAAATTTTAGATTTTACATTCTTTTCAGTGTAAAATGTTTTATTTGCATTGCTCAGATAACTTAGTCATTACATATTCAAAAATATTAATCCAGAGGTCACAGTGGCTTGAATTACAGAAGCTAATGAAAATCACAAATGTTTATTTATTTACAATCAAAGTCAGAACATGGTCAGGAAACATTCAAAAGTGACATTTACACCACAACATGTTAGTAATTTCCAACATTTCAGTTTAGGATCATGCTGTAGTCATGCAGCTGCCATACTGTTCAAAGTTGAGCTCGCAGTTAGGATGGGAAGGACAGAGAAGGCTGCAGTTACCTCCGGTGTGTGCATGTGGAAAGAGAGTCGAAGAGAGGTCAAGCCAGCTCCACTGAGTGAAATCAAGTTCACCAAAACTAAGAGGCTACGCAAGCAGTTTCCAGCAGCATCAAAACCTACTCACAAGAACAGTGAGACACCCAGAGGCATGTAGATGTTGACAGAGGCAAAATAAGGCCCACTTTGATAATTATTAAATTTTCAGGGACTCCAGACTACTGTAACTTCTTTATACAGTACAAGTAACAAAGTTCACACTCATTTCATTTTTATTCATAACATGCATTGGCCTCTACTCCTAATTAAAAATTGTTTGAGCGACTAAAGCATTTAATTATAAATCATTATTAATAGAGAAGTGGCTAAAAACATTGTTAAAGACCGTGTAAAGTGAATTTCAACATTTTCTTAAATAAACATTATAAATGTGATAATTGTAATCTTGTAAATGAGTAAAAAGTCTCAAAATAGTAGCTCAATTAATTTTGGAGTTATAGATGAAACTGTGTATGAAGACATGCTTGTTTCAGGATTTTTTAGGCGTGGTTTAAACGTGACCGCGTTTCGTCACGCGGTCCTCATTAGTATAGCACTACCCCCTGCTGCTCCAGTCATATAAATTGTTCTTCGCATGGGTGGAGCCGTTCACTCGCGAATCGCAGATAGCATCAGATAGCAATAGCATGGATATTTTGTTCATCGTTAGCTAGCTAATCAATTATGCCTCGTTCCTGCATCTTCCCTGGATGTCGCAATGGTCAGGGCACCCACATTGAGACGCAGGAGGGAGTCAGAACAAACCCAGGCTGCTGCTGGAGTGAGCGGCCACCTGCAGCTCCGCGCCGCGCGCGTGTGTGTGTGTGTGTGTGTGCGTTGAGCTCCTGCCACGCGCGCCGTGAAACGCAGTGACTCGCTGACACAGATGAGATAACTTAGTTATCAACGTGATTACTCTTTATTTTTATCACCAACACAGACCCCGCATGCGATGTGACCGGGTCGGACCGGGTGCAGCGAGTCCGCTGCTCATCTTCTAAAATAGCGCTTATTATTAAACACATAACATCGGAGTTATGAAGTATCTTTGTGTCCTCAACTTTAAAAACAAAACCAGAGTTGTTAGTGCACTAAAAACAGCGTAACTCTTGGAAAAAGGAGCTGCTGGCAGCCAGAACTTAGATAAAAACGGAGGAGGTGGATCTCTGCTGTCTGCCTCGCTCAGCTCAGCTCAGCAGAACTGCGCTGAAACCACTCCCTGCACTGACACGCCCCCACAGTTTCAGAGCAAGGGAAAATAATGTATTTTCATGATTTTTGACACTTAATTTTATAAGGAAAACAATGTTTTTAATCAGTCAGATTTATATGGGTGATTAATAACACATATTTATGCCATGTGACAAACTAAAAACACACATTTATTTTCACTTTACACGGTCTTTAACAGTCTGAACTTCACAGGTAAAATATAACCCAGCTGAGTGCAGTGTGGAGCCCTGCGTTTACATTTCCATCTCACTTTTGAAGATGTGGATGTAATATACCACCCTAACTATCTTTGTTTGTTTTTTTAATAGTGCTGACAGATGACGACATCCTAGAACTGCGGGCTGTGGACCCAGATTGTGCAGTGCTGACGAGCTTCGACAATAGTGACACGGACACAGCTTCATCTGACGAAAACTATGAGGAGCATCGAGATTTACCGGAGCCCTTAACTGCTTTATTTAGCACATCATCCAGAGACCTCACACCCGATGAACTAAAGGTGAAATGTGAGGAAACATTTCACCTGCTGAAAACTAAACACACACCTTATCAGTGCAAAAGGCTGGAAGCTGTGACCCGACAGCAGTCGTCTAGGGAGTGGAACATCCATAGAGCTGGTCGAATCACAAGCACCAAATTTCATCGTGCCACCACTTCGGACATGATCAGCAACACATATCTGATGGATGTAATGCAGTACAACCACAGAGATTTAAATGTACCATCTGTGCTGTGGGGACAAAACATGGAGGAAACTGCACGACAAACATACACTGATTTAATGGCCAAAACACATGAAGATTTTTTTTGTTTGGACAACTCTTTCACTTTAAAGCAATCACACCCATACTACCATCAGATCCAACTCCACATGTTTGTGTTTGATGTCAAATACTGTGACTTTGTGTTGTGGTCAAAACAACAACTTATTCTACAGCGTGTTATAAAAAATCTAGCGTTTCTACAAGAGACCCTGCCAAAAGCTCAAAACCTTTTTATCTCAGGTTTGTTGCCAGAACTCCTGACCAGAAGACACGATCCTGCCTTTGAGTACGGCAAAATGATCAGCTGTGTTAAGTGCAATAACTCCTTTCACTACAGCTGTGCAAAAATCAAAAGGAAATCAGCAACTTGGATCTGTGAGGAATGCCAGATGTTTTTGGCCTAAATGTAAAATGCCATGAATTTGTGCATAAATAAGTAAGAAATGTCAGTTTTTTTTTATACTTTGTTGTGTACCAACATTTTTTTGTCATAGGTGGTCTGTTATTTACCTTGATCTTTGCAGCCATTCATAATCTGATGTTGATTGTTTTAAATAAATCTTATATTAAACATCTTAATTTTTTTGTAGGCTTCTAATCTGTTTTTCATGTCAAATTCAATTATTAGGATTAATTTTGAACCACATTGTACCTGTATATACAATTTGGAAGAAATACACAGGTTCTAATTTAATTAAATCGTTTGTTTATTGTTAGACAGGTGACAGTTTATTGATCTACTGCAGTACATCAACATTTAAAAGTTCATTTCAAGTGATGTGGATCAAATTGCACACATCAATGTAGAAAATTTCAGAACATTACTTTTTATGCAGTTAGTTACTTTTTAGGAACAACACTTTTACAGAGGTTTGTGAGTTGTGTAACCCCAAAATTACACTACATGCGGTCCGCTCCGCTCCGCAGGTCGCAGCTGAGCGTCTCAAACTCCAATTTCCACTACCTCCGCTCAGCTCAGGTCCGCCTGCATGCGCCGCTCCTAGACGCATGCGCGGGATTTGCGGGATCGCGCGATAAATCAAGTGATAAATAAGTAAGTCAGAACAAAACAATTCATTCGGTGGAAGAAGGAGAACAACAGTAGAGACTGCTGCCTTGATCTTCTCTCGTAAATGAGCGACAGGACATGGTTTGAGCAACAGGAAGTGAGGTATTACATTTCAGAATAAAATACTTTATTTATTTATTTATTTCTTGTATTGCGTTTGTAGGCGTAGTCATAAATGATAGTTTGACAGCATTTTTGTACAAATAAATCCGTATAGAGCTAGGATTAGTCCGCCCGTGGTGATTTTATTTTGTAAATACGGAAGTTGTGCTCGTTCCTTTTCCTGTTGGTGCGACGTAATCTTCAAAAGTTGACTCCGGCACAGCTCCGGCGTCCGGCAGAAATAGAAAAATTTCTAATTTTGACGGACTGCCGTCCGCTCTCCGCAGCTCGCCGCCGCCGTGCGGAGCCAGTGTAAATTCTGTCATTGATTATAATGGGTGCGTATTTGCTGCGGAGGTCGGACCGGAGCGGGGCGGAGCCGCAACGCGTGTGGTGTAATTTTGGGGTAAAGTTGCACTTAACAGTTGAATAAGAAAACTGAGATCCTTCCAGTTTATGTTTTAACTTTTGATGTTCAGCCTGTAGCGTGTCAAACTCCTGACGCAGGTGGGCATATTCATTCTGAAGTTGACAGTGCCTCAGGTTCAGATCATCATATTCAGTCCTCGGGACTACATCTTCTTGTGCTGAAAGTTATGAAAAGAAACGGTAAGCAAATGCACCAAAAAGCAGGAAGCAACACTTTATGCTCTGACACAGAATGTGCCTGTGCTGTGAAGTGTGTTCTTTTTTAGCTGATTAATTGTGAACAATATTTAGCTGTACACATTGGGGTCAAAACTGCAAGCAAACCATTCTGGTTTGAATAAAATATGAGCAGAATGTTGGACGACACCCTAGTATTTTTGAAATATTAAATCTATAATTAATTAATTTATCAAACAATCAATTTATTAAAAAGTGTGTTAGATAGGACATAATATATTTGTACCAGGGTCATGTTCCATGTTGGATTCTTGTTGTTCATCTGAAGTGACACTGCCAGGGCTGGGTTGATGTGATGACTTGTGCACACCAGCATCTCTCCTCTTTTTCCTCTGGTACCTAAAATAAAAATATGTGAAGATGTAGTGACACACATAGTAAATAAACATTTACACATCATCTACTTTTAATACAGAGCTGTATTTCAAAGCCTGCACTACACCAAAGTATGCTAAAGACCATGACAACAGAACACAGAAAAAAATAAATAGTAAAGACAGGCCAAAGCAAATTATCCATACCTTTTCATCTTTGCTCATGATCCCTGTCCTTTAGTGTACACAAACACAGAAGGTACGAAATCAGGACTTTGATAATCCAACGACATTTCCCCTGAAAATAAAGCACAGAGGCATTTGTTTATTAAGAGCTAGCTTATTAGCAACTAGCTTCTAGCCAACTTTCCGACCGAATTTAACAGCAATAAACTGCGTCTAGTTTTTAAAAACAATGTTTAATGACAACCAGGGTTTATGGTGAAATAAAACTAGATGAGTAACCTTACCTGATATAAAATGTGCACCGCATACTCGTGCATTTTTTATGATGTCCTCGGTCCAATCCACCTGCTTGATGGTCTGAAGCGACAGCTGCCTTCGGTGGCTTTGAAATGGTCGATTGCCTCTTGGTATGCGGTAGAACTTCAGTCCTTCCTTAGAATACCTATTTGTACAACTGTATATGCAACATCCTGACATTTTGTTGCTGGTGGAGGAAATTACTTAGCTAGATTCACTCCGCAACTTTGTTATGCTTGGTAAAAAGCCTGGGTGGGTGGAGTCTTCTGTTGCACCGGTGCGCGCGCAGCCGTCTTTGTTTACAAACACTAAATGTGTACAATGCACATTCGTTTCTACAGTGACACCCTCAGGAATATTGTGGATACAGCACCTCAGACTGAGGAAGTCTTTCGTACGAAAGACAAAACGTTTCTACAATTTTTTTTTGCTTTGTTTTGTTTTTTGAATGTCCAGAGGACCAGACTTAGCTTTTTAAGAAACTTCAGGAGTACATTTTACATGTAACATATATACAGATAAGCAGCACATTAGCATGAAACGCCACAGATGACGCAACTCACTGCCTACGTTACGCATAGGGCTGGACGGTATGGCCAAAATTTTTATCACGATATATTTCTTAATTTCGGTTGATAACGATATAATTCGATATCGATATAAACAATATAAAAGCCTAAAAAAAACTATGAACTATACAAATAAATTAATGTTCACCTTTTATTTGTATTTAGCCTCCAAAAAAATGGAAATCACGTCAAATAAACATAAAATTCTCAACCTAATAATTCTCAGTCGGGTCATCTGGACAGTTTCTATAAAAAATAAAATGTCCAGATGACCCGACTGAGAATTATTGGATTTGGTACCTGGATTATTGAGCATGAATTTTCTTGCCATAAAATTCTCAACTGTGTCAATATTAATAGTTTTAACTTCAAACAACTTTAAAATTTACAGCATTGAAATTAATAGTTAATTAAAACTTTTGGTTGTCGTTATTGATGAGAAGCTGACATGGAAATCTCATTTAAATTACTTAAGAATAAAAATAACTAAATCAATTACATTACTGTATAAAGTAAAATTATTTTTGAATGACAAAGTTTTGAATATATTGTATAATGTAATGATTGTTCCATATTTAATCTATTGTATTGAAGTTTGAGGAAAAGCATGCAAAACTATTACAAACCCTGTTTTTATTTTACAAAAAAGAGCTATAGGAATTATTAGTATGAAGTGCTATGGTCACCCAAAAAATATATATTATTTCATCAATTGAAATTATTAAAATTTTATGATTTGGTTGAACATAGTATTTTACAAGTTATGTATAAAACTCATAAAACTATTACTCCCAAATATTCAATTAAAATTTGTTTAAAAAAGAGAATCATTATAACCTGAAGAGAACGTAAATGTAAAACCTCCATTTAGAACTACTGTAGTCTGAAGGAGCTGAGTTGTAAATCAGGAAACAGGATTGTGGAGTTTACTTGATATCACCATAAATATTTATAAAACTATTAACAGTATATGTTTTAAAAGATAATTAAAGTTGTTGGGAAGGTATAGTGCAAGTGAGGATACCTGAAGTTGTTTTGTTTTCATTTTGAGATTGTTCAAGTGAAGGTTGTTGTTTGTTTGTAGTTATTTTTAGGGATGTAACGGTACACGTGGGTGTACCGAACCGTTTCGGTACGGCACGTTCGGTTCGGTCCACCTGCGTACCGTTTCGGTTATTTTTTCCACTCATTGAACGTTATTAACAGGGGAATATATGCACCGCGGAACTAAAATTCCTGGGCGCGTTTCAGCACAGAGCTATTATCGCGCAGCACGCGCAGCATTTAGCCGTTAGCATCTCGTGTGCGGTCTCCTGTTTGGGAACGTTATGGCTTTCTTGTTAAAAGACGAGCCCAAATCCAAAGCTGTGTGTGGACGTTGTTTCACAAGACTAGATCTGCAGCAGCAACACGTCTAACTAACGGACTTGAAACTACTTATCCGAACGTGAACGAAGAAACAGCAGCT
>JBBPBX010062454.1:0-10366 GCA_038048925.1 Garcialebias charrua | reverse complement strand
AAGTGTTTTCATGAGCTCCAGTTCTCCTTTTCTCTACATGTAAATAAAAGACTTCATGTTTATGCTGATGATGTGCTGATTAGTGAAATAATTTATTTTGTCGCCAATCACAGTGTGAAACACACAACTTTTTTTCTTTATTCATTTCAAATTAAAATAAATACAGCATTTGATAGTCACATGACACAAATCATACAATATAAATTTAAAATGAAGGGTGGCAGAATGAAGAGAGTATCTTATTCTATCTGCCGCCATTGTACAGAACAAATCAATTCAAACAGAAAACCTTCAATAAGCAACAAGAAAAAGAAGAGGAAAAAATTGCAATAATAATAATAATAAGTCAAGAAAACAAGAAGGAACAACACACATAATTATCAAAAATGAAACTAGACAATATAGACGATTTTATATATATTTTTGCATTTTAAAAAGAATAATTTTCTTAAATCAAGATATTGATTTTGCATTTTTAATTTTAATTTCAACTTCCATATTGTTTTAAATGTAATTTGTTTCAAGTTAGCCTTTGTCCACTGAAGGGATCTGTGCCTTAAAGAAATGAGTGTGTCGTCAGTTTGAAGTGCTTCACACACCCATGAATATAATCTCCGTCTGAGCGAGGAGTGTGTGTGAAGAAGGCAAACACCGAGTGTGTGAGGAGTCATCCATCATCAGGAGGCAGAAAAAGAAAGAGCTAAACACACAAGTTATTTTTTTTAAGTGTGAGGAGGGATCCTACAGCCAAAGACGAGTAAATAAAGGGTAAATGAAAGTAAACATTGACAGTTTAAAGAAACTAAAAGAAAAGGTGGAATTGAGTTTTAACGTGCACTCTTCATTAATATGAACAGAACAGTTTGCAGCCGTGGTCGACTGATCACATGATAATAAATAATACTAATAAATATTCTGTACACAAAATGACATCTTAATTGTGTTGTTTTACTGTTTTATTTGTTTATTGCTCTGCTGATTGTTTGCAGCTGTGTGGAGGAACTGATCAGGATTACCTCAGAGATTATTTCTCAAATAACTCAGTGCTAACTCTTCATGATGCACTAAAAGATCAAGTAAAAAGTGCAGACCTGCAATAAAGTTTTTATTGTGTGAACGTTGTGATTCACACTATTGTGATCTTTTTCATCCCACAGTTTTCATCTATTTCATCAAATCATGAATCAAAACGTTCGGCTCTTTCAGGACAATCCTGCTCTGACTTTTGGTGTCGGTGCAACTTTATATTTTTGAAATGTTTAGCCTTTTCTGACTTTTTTTCCTCATATAAAATGAATTGAGCTCATTTTACATCCTTCACATCTTTGGCTCTGTTTACAACCATTTACTGCTCCTTTCACATTTTGTTCTGTTTCAGCTTCTTTCAGCTTCCTGCTGCAAATTAAAACATTTTTCAGCTAATTTCAGCTGTTTTGTGCTCCTTTTAGGTTCTTTCTTCTAACTACAACTTTTGTGCTTCTAACTTCTTTCTACTAATTTCAGCTTGTTATCCTCCTTTCAGTTTATTTCAGAAAGTTTCAGCTTTTTGTACGATTTCAACTACTCTTTAGCTGTTTATGCTAATTTCAGCTTTTTCAAATCCACATTTTTTTCACTCATTTCAACTTTTTTCAGCCTAATTTAAAAAAAAATGTGCCCTATCCACTTCCTTCCTTTAGCTTCTTTCTGCCTTTTTTAAGCTACATTTCATGTGCTTTGTTGCTAATTTCAGCTTTTTTCAGATATTTTTCACTTTTGTACTAATTTTTGCTTCTTTCAGCCTAGTTGGGTTCTTTCTGTTTTCTTCTGCTAATTTAAGCTTGTTTTATATTTTCAGTATACCTATTTAGTTAATTTGAGCTGTTTTCAGATTAATTCAAGTTTTACTTAGTAATTTCTGTTACTCTCAGTCTAATTAACTTATTTCGGATAATTTCAGCTTGTTTCAGCTCCTTTCAGTTTTAGTTGCAACTGTTTCTGCTCTTTCAGCTACTATTTAGCTGTTTTTATGTTAATTTTAATCCGAGGCCATGGTCTTGAGCCGGAAAAGGGTAGCATGCCCTCTCCGGGTCGGGGAGGAGGTCCTGCCCCAAGTGGAGGAGTTTAAGTATCTCGGGATCTTGTTCACGAATGAGGGAAAACTGGAGCGTGAGATCGATAGGCGGATAGGTGCAGCGTCCGCAGTGAAGCGGGCGCTGTACCGGTCTGTCGTGGTGAAGAGAGAGCTGAGTCAAAAGGCAAAGCTCTCAATTTACCGATCGATCTACGTTCCCACCCTCATCTATGGTCATGAGCTTTGGGTTATGACCGAAAGAACAAGATCTCGGATACAAGCGGCTGAAATGAGTTTTCTCCGCAGGGTGGCTGGACTCTCCCTTAGAGATAGGGTGAGAAGCTCAGTCATCCGGGAGGGACTCGGAGTAGAGCCGCTGCTTCTCCACATCGAGAGGAGCCAGTTGAGGTGGCTCGGGCATCTGGTTAGGATGCCTCCTGGACGCCTCCCTGGTGAGGTGTTCCGGGCATGTCCCACCGGGAGGAGACCCAGAGGAAGACCCAGGATGCGCTGGAGGGACTATGTTTCTCGGCTGGCCTGGGAACGCCTTGGGATTCCCCCGGAGGAGCTGCTCCAAGTGGCTGGGGAGAGGGAAGTCTGGGCCTCCCTAGGCTGCTACCCCCGCGACCCGACCCCGGATAAGCGGAAGAAGATGGATGGATGGATGTTAATTTGAGCTTTTTTCAGCTAATTCCACATTTTTCAGCTAATTTCAGCTCTTTCCATTTCCTTCTGGTAGTTTAAACTTCTTTCTGCATTTTTAGCTACTTTTCAAGGGGGTGTGCTAATTTCAGCTTTTTTTTTTTTAGCAAATTTACACTTTTTGTGCTAATTTCTGCTTTTTTAAACCTAATTAAACCTGATTTATTAGAAAAATATAGTTATTAACTGATTTTTATGTACCGTAAAAACCGGTCTATAATACGCAGTATTTTTGCTAATTTGAATGTCCAGCGTATTAAACATCGAAGAGTATTATTTATGGATTTTTTCCCATATTTTTAGACTCATTTTTCGCTCTGATTCTTCGTTTTTCATTTTTGGCGAAAATGGTGCAGTACCAGTTTCGGCCGCTATAGAGGCGCTGTAGGCAGCAGCCAGCAGAGGACTCAGAGAGTGAAGAGGAAGAGGGGCCACTTCCAGAAGTTTCTACTTGCTGTGTCCGAAAAAAGCCTCCTTTGGTCGGACTGACTCTGTCGCTGCCCGCTCCCTGCTGTGGATGTAGCTGCTATTAGCTGTGAGGTTCGCTGTTTTTGTTTGCAAGATACCACTCATAAACCACACCGCGGATTTTTAAATCCAGCTGATTTCACATTTGGTTCAGCTCAGGAGCCCGTCTGCTATAGTGAGGTAAGAAATATATTTTTAAGCGTTTATTTAGCTAAATTTAAAGAAACAAAGCGTCCGGTTTGACCCGCCTGGCGCCTGCATAAAAGTCAGCGAACTTTTTTTTTTTAATCCAGCTGATTTGAACATTTCGTTAAACTCAGGAGTACGTCTACTATTAAGTCAGCTCAGAAATATATTTTTTAAGCGTTTATTTAGCTAAATTTAAAGAAAGAAAGCGTCCGGTTTGACCCGCCTGGCGCCTGCCTAAAATTCAGCGAACTTTTTTTTTTTAAATCCAGCTGATTTGAACATTTCGTTAAGCTCAGGAGCCCGTCTGCTATGAAGTCAGCTAAGAAATATATTTTTTCTCGCAAAGAAATAATTGTTTTACCGTGTTTCCTTGTGAAGATCTTCGTACTCGCTTGCTTCTGTCGCCGCCATCTTGATTAGGGCAAATGAGGCGCTGACGCGTCGCGTGGTGATGACGCGTATTAAACTCCGAGGCGTATTGTGTACGTTTTTTTCTTGATTATTGTTAATAATTGGACAAAGCGGATTAAACACCGCAGCATATTTTCCTCCGGCGAATACGGTATGTTAATGCTTCTGATGACTTCTAATGTGACGTTGCGCTTTAAAAATAAATTGAATTGAATTGAACTATAAGCGAATATGTGTTCTGTTTTCTTCTGCTAATTTAGGCTTGTTCTTCGATTTCAGCTACAGCTTTTTGCTAACTGTTTTTCAGCAAGTTCTTCTGCGATAAGCACTCACACTGCATTTTCTCAGGAAACGTGCAATGCTCATATGTAAAATTGTATACATTGTATGTTATGGTCAGACAATTTCTCTTTGTTTTGCTAAAACATGTTTTTCAGGACATATTGAACAGTTTTTACTTGATTACTTCATCCATATTCTAGGACAGTTCACCTCACAAGATCCACGGAGCATGTGGAAGGGCATCAAATGCATAACAGATTACAAAGGCAAGAACAAACAATGCCCCAGGGACCCATCTCTGCCTGATGCCCTCAATAAGTTTTATGCACGTTTTGAAGATCCAAACAGACCAGCTAGCACCAGACTCACCTCATCACCAGATGAAGAGCACCTCAGAGTGACCGCAGCAGAAGTGAGAGGCAGTCTCAGAAGGATCAACCCTCATAAAGCAACCGGACCAGACAACATCCCAGGGAAAGTTCTGAAGGAATGTGCGGACCAGCTCTGTGAGGTGCTGGCTGACATCTTCACCACCTCACTTTCACTGGAGTCAGTTCCCACCTGCCTGAAGACCGCGACCATCATCCCAGTCCCAAAGAGCTCCACAGTGACTGGTCTGAATGACTATAGACCGGTGGCTCTCACCCCGATAGTCGCTAAATGTTTTGAGAAACTGGTCATGTCCCACATCAAGGCAACCGTCAACATCAATGAGGACCCTCATCAATATGCATACCGTGAGAACCGATCAACAGAGGACGCCATTTCTTCTGTGGTCCACACTGCTCTCACCCACCTGGATCAGAAGGACTCATACG
Organism: Garcialebias charrua; assembly: GCA_038048925.1. NCBI lineage: Eukaryota > Metazoa > Chordata > Actinopteri > Cyprinodontiformes > Rivulidae > Garcialebias > Garcialebias charrua. The sequence goes on along the minus strand of JBBPBX010062454.1, from coordinate 5,443 downwards.
TGCGTCTGCTCTTTGTGGACTTCACATCTGCCTTCAACACCATGATCCCCCAAACTCTGATAGACAAACTATCCACACTTGGACTAAGCCCCTCTATTTGTAACTGGGTACTAGACTTCTTAACAAACAGACCACAGTCCGTGAAGATCCACAACTTCTCCTCCTCCACCATAACCCTCAGCACTGGCTCTCCTCAAGGATGTGTGCTGAGCCCTCTTCTGTTCACTCTGCTCACATATGATTGTACAGCCACACATCCAGGCTGTCATATTGTTAAGTTTGCAGATGATACAGCGGTGGTGGGATGCATCACAAACAATGATGAGTCCAGCTACAGACAGGAGGTGGAACACCTGGAGAGCTGGTGCAAAGAGAATAATCTTCACATGAATGTGAAGAAGACAAAGGAGATGATTGTGGACTTCAGAAGGAACAAACACACCCATGCCCCACTGAAAATAGGTGGATCTGCAGTGGAAGTGGTCTCCAGCTACAAATACTTGGGTGTACACATGAATGATAACCTCAGCTGGAGCAACAACACCACCAGCCTGATCAAGAAAGGTCATCAGAGACTCTACTTCCTCAGACGGCTGAGACGAGCTGGTCTGAGCAGCCCAGTCCTCACCTCCTTCTACAGGTGTGCAGTGGAGAGCATCCTGTGCTCCAGCATCAATGTGTGGCATGGAGGCTGCACAGTTGCAGAGAGGAAAGCTCTACAGAGAGTGGTGAAGGCTGCACAGAAGTCTGTTGGAGTCAGTCTCCCCACCATCACAGACATTTACACCTCCAGATGCAGGAAAAGAGCCACCTGCATCATGAAAGACCTCACTCACCCAGCACACTCACTCTTTGCCCCACTCCCCTCAGGACGGAGGTTGAGGAGCATCAAATGTAGAACCACTAGACTGAGGAACAGCTTCTACCCTGAGGCTGTTAGACTCATGAATAAATAAATAATAAGAATAAACACTGCAAAATATCACATCATGCTGATGCTGATCTGTTTTCTTGTTGCTGTGTTCATCTGTGACCATCTGCTCATACAGACTCATGTTCGTGCTGCTGTTTATAATGATGTTTTTCCACTACATTAGGGCTTAGTGTATTACTAGTTGATGTTTCTCTTAGTTAATTCTAGATGTTATTACTGTTTTTCTCTTGCATTTGTTGTTGGATGTAACTGGGACCCCGTGTACATAATCTCGTTTTCATCACATGTACCACATGCGGTGCAAATGACAATAAAGACTCTCTGACTCTGACTTCTTCCATTTCAACTACACGTTTTTAGCTAATTTCAGCTGTTTTTCATCAAGTTCTTCAGCAACAAGCATTCACACCGCATGTACGCAGGAAATACAATTTTTCTAGTTAGAAACTGTTTCTGTTGCTTCAGACTGACAGAGACACTGTCACAAGTGGACTTCACACAATCCCACTTCAAAAACTCCTAACTATCCCTGTGGAAAAAAAAGGATGCTGAGAGAAGACCATTAGCATCTGTCAAGTGAGCGTGTCCATTGTTTACTGATCCAACCAGTGGACATCTCTGCAATCAACCTTTCTCTGAGCAGAGAAATTGAAGTGAAGCCACAGGGGACAGATGTAAAACGGGAGAATTGAGAAGGTTGTTTTAAGGTCAGCGCTGAAAATCTGTACGAATCAACGGCACACGAGTTGGGGTAAAAGAAGGAAAATACCTGGCTGTGACAGTGGTTCAATAAACATTTTCTCGGCTGTCATATACGTATAAAGAAAGATAAGACGCTTGCAGAGGGGAAGCCAGCCCCCGTTTCTGTAACCTGCTCAGACAGTTGTGTTATTGCTCTCCTAATCATGCGTGAGATTAGGACTAAAACCTGATGGTGACACATCCTGTGGCATTTCATCACACGACCACACATCCAGTTCTTGTTCCAGTTGGTGCTCCGGTGAATAGAGACTGATTTGGTTTCAGGCCCAGCAGAGGAATGAACGTGTCTGCAGAGTAATTATAGGGTGGGGGCAGAGAATGGATCTAATATTTTTGGTGATTATTAGAAGTCTTAAAGAGGATAAAGATGATAAAATAGAAAAATGAGTTTTGTTAGCTGGCTGTTTCTTGTTTGGCTCTTTGTCTTAAAAGAGCTTGATGGTTTCAATAAAAGCGGCTTTGCTGAATTTCAGCGGAGAACTCGTAAAACAAAATGTCACGTTCTCAGAGGAGAGTTGTGAATTTAGACACACGTTTCCAACAAGGCTGCACAGAAATCTTGTCTTTATTTATTTATCTTTGCTGTAGCTTGAAAAGTCACCCACAGATAATTTATTTCTTTTGCATCTTTCTTTGTCACACAACCGAACAACCAGCATGTCATGTCATACAGTTTCCATGAATCTCATCTTTAATACGATCACTTTAACATATTAAAACTGTAGAACGTGAATAGTAAACAAAAAGTACAGAGTAAAAAAAGCGATCAGAACTACTGAAATGACAACAACCTAATTATTTAAAGACCTAGCACAATCATCTTAAACAAACCCAAAGCAAATCCTAATAAAGTTTTATTTATTTAAAAAAAAGACCTAGCACAAAAAGGAATGTTCATCACCCGCCGCCTTTCATGCCAGAGTTAAATATTATGATCATCTTGTGCTGAGAAGGGTTGGCGTTATAGCTATTTTGATCAAACCTTTTAAATGATATAATGCTCACAAATCATATTAGTGCTCAGAGTGTGCTTTGAAGATGACTCTCCACTACTACAGCACCAAATTTTAGATCAATATCTGTAAATTGGCCAAGTTTTAACCATTTTTATATTTCCAGCGGTCATCGTGAATTGTCTTGACGTCAAAAGTCAACCGTAGCTGTATACAACCAATGAATAATTTCTGAGTTTTATTGGAATCTGTGTAGTTGTATATTAGATATTTTGCTAACACAGCAGACAAAACAGTTAGTTTTACCTTTGGATGAAAAAAAATGTAATTCATTCAAGGCAATTTTTAAAGCTGTAACTATAAACAGAGTGCAGTTTCATAACACTTTATTAACCTTATAGCGTACGATAACAAATTTAAAAAAGCTACATTAATGTCCTGTCTTTCAGTCTGTCTGTCTGTCTGTCTATCTGTGGTATTGGACATTACACAACGATGGTATCTGCTTCTTTTCTTGCAGAGTCAGAGAGTTTAGACTCTGCAGTAAAATGACAGAGGCAGACTGTTTCATTACAGATGATCACAATCCATTCTGTCTTTTGGTCTTGTTTTGTTTTTACACACTCATACGCGCATACATTTGCTTCTTTAACCTTTGGAGAGAGACACTGTGTCGATAAGTTGCTAACTTTAACTCATCTAAATTTTTACCGCCATGTTTAAAAGTCAAAATCCTAAAAAAAATCGTTTGGTATTGGTAAAGATTGGAATTAGGTCCGTTAACCCCCCCCCCCACACACACACACACAAATGAGTGTTCTTTCAGGTTTTAGATCCTATGATGACATAAAAGAGCATCAGTTCACTGAGAGATCCTCTGCATTTTTCATTTTGCACAACATTTTTTAAAATATACTTTTGTGGCTTGAGATCAAAGGTGTGGAAGTTTCCTCTCAGACTCCTTGGATTACAATACGCTGAAGGGTCACAGTGATGATGCAATTATGCAAACTGCTGCTGCTTAAATGGACACTCATCCTCCTATACACAACCACTCAGAGCAGCCGCAGGCTAACATCAATATATCATCATGAGATGACGAAATGTCTCAAATATATATTTTTCTACTTCCCTCTGTCTTTCTCGTTGCTAATACACATTTAGACCCTGTCCACACTAACAGATATTTTGCAGAGAAAACACTTCACAGTTTGCACCTCTCATGAATAGTAAATGTTTGTAGTTTTCTAATTTTTCCCTTCTTTTCTTTCTTTTATTATTTTTTCTTGTCTGAAGCAGCACATAATGACAGACCCTGGCAAGTGGAGGGAGCCGTTTTGTCCACCACTGGGTGCAGTGGCAGAGCCAGGGGGTGACCAGTGGTGGTCTTAGGCATTGTAGATTAAGCTTGGCCACCCCACAGGCCATCCCAATCATTTGAGGAAACTTTTAAGCAATACAAAAACTAGAAAGTATACTTTTCTCAAATGAATGGAGTGGCAGGTTTACATCAATATGGTGGGAAATCATCTTGGATTTTCAAGTGGAAACCCAATTTTCAAAAGGAACCCTTCTTATGCCTAAATGCAGCCACATGCCAAAAGGAAATTTGATGTTTATTTTTTTTTAAGTTATCCAGCTTACAAGGTGTACGTGGCGGTGGTCATCTTGGATTTTGACGTGGTAGCCCAATTTTCGACAGAAAACGTTCTTATGCGTAGAGGCTGCTATACACACCAAACACGAAGCTTGAACCATTGCTAATTTTTGACAACAGTCTTGAGGAACGAAAATTAAAGAGATGGTTTTATAAAATATATTTAAAAAAATAGTGTTTTGTGTTTTACAGTTGTGCTGTACTGTATTTATGACTGCTGTTAAGTGTAAAGAACATTTGTTTTTTAAATGAAAAAGTTTAAATTTCTGTAACCAAGATACTGTAGTTTTTTCATTGTAATTTATCATAAAAAAAATCAGTTATCAGTATTCATTATGAAAAACATGTTGAAAGTACACAGTTGTCTACCTCACTGTACTTTTCATGGTGAAATTTTGTGAATTTGCCTGGTTTTTTTTCTTCTCACAATGAAGCATCAGTACCTTAAAAAGGGGTGGGATTAAGGATAAGTACATTTCTTCCTGCTCCTTTTCAGACAAAAAACAGCAAATTATTTGTTTTATGATGTAGCTTTTTAATTCTGTTGATTCCATCCATCCATCCATCCATCCATCCATCCATACATACATACATTATCTTTACCACTTCCTCCTTTTCGAGTTGTGGGAGTCACTGGTGCCCATCCAGCAGTCACTGAGCGAGAGGCGGGGGACATCCTGGACAGGTCACAAGTCCATTTGTCCCAAATTAATGTTTTCTATTCATTCAAGCTCCACAGGAATCAGGAGACATTTCAAATTGAAAAACATTTAAAACAAGCTTCCTTATTGTAACCACCACCTCCCCATGCAACCCATGAATCATATCATAAACAAACATTTTAAAGCACTGGAATTTCAGAATATCTTTAGCGATACACATCCATACTTCCATTCGGAGGCAATGTGTTCAACATAATTGTCGAGTTGCTCCCGGTAGGTCTGGATGGCGCCTTGCAAGGCAGGCTACCACTACCACTGACATGTATGAATGTGTGAATGAATGGGTGGATGGCTGGTATTGTAAAGCGCTTTGGGGCTCCTCACAGGGAGCTGGAAAGCGCTATATAAATAAGCTCCATTTACCATTTACAATAATGGTATTTTCTCCAGTTATTTTACATTCAACAATGGTGTA
>JBBPBX010062451.1:0-12564 GCA_038048925.1 Garcialebias charrua | reverse complement strand
CAAAGCAAATATCCACAAAAAGAGCACAAGGCAAACAACCCCAACTGCCGTCTGCAATCCTGCGAAGTACATGACAGAACACAGCAACAAAACACATATGCAAAAAAGACACAATATCCATGACTTTGCAGTAGATTATTATAAATACATATATAAATACATACATATATATATATATATATATATATATATATATATATATATATATATATATATATACATACATATACACATACATACATTCATATTCAGTCATATACCCATCTACATATCTACATATGATACCTGCGTGTGTATCCCTGCATCTATAAGTGTGTGGTTGTAAGCATGCATAAATGAATAATAATAATAATAATAATGAATTCAATTTATAATGCACTTTTCAATAATAAAAATCTCAAAGTGCTACAAAGTGTAACAAAGCAAAGATCAAAATAAAACAAGTGATAAAATCAAATAAAATCAATAATAATATCGACTAAGATCAAAGATAAAATCATGTGGATGCAGATTAGGCTTGCTTAATGCGCCTGCATGCACCCTTTAAAAGAAAGCAAATTCCACTGTGAAACAACAAGCTGTGTTGGTCTAGTGGTAAAGATGTTGCGCTCCCACTCAAAGGACGTGAGTTCGAATCTCACAAGGTTTAGTTTTTTTGTTTGTTTTTAAATACGGTTATACGGGTACAGCGTGCAAAACTGTAACTAAAGCCTATTTTGTGTGAGAAATCATTTAATATCTTATATTTTTTTATATATGTGATTGCTATTTGAATTGATTGTTAATTTTGTTTGAAGAAGGGACAGAAATAATGAGATTTTTTTCTTCTTCTGCCTCCTTTCATTTTTTTCATGAAATCCTGGAATGCAGTGGGAGGGAAGAGGGAGGGATTTATTATAATTTATCCCCCCACGTCTTGCCAAGTATAAACACTCATGCGGTCGGTGACTGGGTTCACTCAGCGGGAGGTAAAAGACATGTCGGCGGGAGGTAAAAGACATGAGACGCTAGTATAAACCCAGCTTTACTGTCTAAATGCATAATTGTGAGTGAGCACAGACACAGGAGGCGAGAGTGGAGTCATCTCGCCACCCATAACCACAGTGCTCATCCCAAATTCCTATATGTGAATTTTATGAGGATGTTTATGAGTGAATGTCTAAGGTGTATAATAAAATTAGACATTCAATCATAAACATCCTCATAAAATTCACATATAGGAATTTGGGATGTGTATAATAATAAGGTGTATAATAAAATTGAGTCCCAGATGGTACTGCACAACAGAGATCTAAAAACGTTGCAGCACACCCGAGTCTCAAAATCCCTACATGTATTAATTTGAAATGAAGAGGGCGGAGGTGCGCGGTGAGGGATGGGGAGAAAATAACTACAGGAACAAATGCTCCCACAGCGAGTCAGCTCCCCCGCTGACCCTAAATCCAAATTTGATCAAGGTAGCATATAAAAAATTCCAATTTACTCTATCGAATGCTTTTTCTGCATCTAAAGATAAAATAGCTGTTTCAATATTTTTACTATATGAATACTCTATTAAATTATATAATCTGCGAGTGTTTGTAGTCGAATGTCTTCCTTTTTTAAATCCAGTTTGATCTGGATGAATAATAAAAGGAGTTATCCTCTCTAATCTTTTAGAGAGGGCTTTACAAATTATTTTAACATCGACATTAATAAGAGAGATGGGACAATAACTGGTAGGCAACACTGAGTCCTTGCCTGATTTTAAAAGGAGACTAATGTTTGTTTATGTTTATGTTTATGTTTATTAAATTTGTTCATTTTTTTACAAAAGAAATACAATACAAGACAATCCCATCAACGACACGTACACAATGTAAAAAAATGAAAGGTAGCAGAAAGAAGAATAAATCTTATTATATCTGCCCCTTTTTTCAAACAATCAGATTAAACAATAATAGTCTTTCACCAGCAGTACAAAATGACTAACTCTTTCTAACTTTCTAATACTAATACATAACTAATAATTGATGCAATACACATTATGCTAATTCATATATATTTTTTCAACAAATTCCTTTTGACCATTTTCTTAAATGTAAACAGTGACTTGGCATTTTTAACTACATTCTCCAAGCCATTCCATAATCTAATTCCCTGGATTGAGGTAGAACGTCCCTTCAAGCTAGTTCTGAATTGTGGTTTTACAAACATCTCTGTCCCCTTAAGATTATAACAACTTTGTCTTTTAACAAAATTCATTTGGATATTTAAAGGTAAATCGTTATTTTGAGCCCTATACATAATTGATAAAATATTATAATCAACCAAATCATGGAATTTCAATAATTTCAGTTGATAAAATAATGTACTGGATGGATGACAGTAATGTTTTCTAGTGATAATTCTTACAGCTCTTTTCTGTAATACAAAAATAGGCTTTGTGATTGTTTTACACGCTTTTCCCCAAACATCAATACAATAGATTAAGTGTGGAACAATGATTGTGTTATACAACAAATACAGAGCTTTATCATTCAATAGGTCTCTGACCTTGTATAGTACTGCAATTGATTTAGCTATTTTTATTCTTACAGAATTTATGTGTTGTTTCCATGTCAGTTTGTCGTCAATGATAACACCCAAAAACTTCACCTCACTCACTCTACAAATCTCAACACCCTCAATTTTGAGTGGAACGTCAACAGTTTTCTTTTTATTACTGAATATCATGTAATTAGTTTTTTCTAGATTTAATGATAATTTATTGATTTTAAACCAAGTTTGTATTTTGGTAAATTCTGTCTTTATCAATTCCAACATTTGTTCTATATCTTCACCTAAACAGAAAAATGTGGTATCATCAGCAAAAAGTATACATTTAAGGAGTCCTGACACATTTACCAAGTCATTCACATATAAAATAAATAGCTTTGGTCCCAGCACAGAGCCCTGGGGAACTCCACATGTGATATTACAGAGGTCAGATCTTACATCATTTATTTGTACAAACTGTTTCCTATCTTTCAAATAGCTAGATACCCACTGTAATGCTGGTCCTCTAATACCATATTTGTTCAGTTTTTCTAGGAGAATGGTGTGATCAATAGTATCAAATGCTTTTTTTAAATCAACAAAAATACTGACACAATATTGTTTTTGATCAACAGCAGTTGTTATTTGTTCCATTAATTCCATGAGAGCCATTGATGTAGAGTTTTTAGCTCTGAACCCATATTGACTATTGCTTAGAATATTTTGTTTGTCTATAAATTGATCTAGTCTGTTCACAAATAGTTTTTCAAGAATTTTAGAAAACTGTGGTAACAAGGATATAGGTCTATAATTGTTGAACACACATTTATCACCATTTTTAAAGAGAGGAACTACCTTAGCTACTTTCATATTATCTGGAAATATTCCTGTTGAAAATGATAAGTTACATATATATGTAAACGGCTCAATAACATGGTTCATTATATCCTTTACAAACATCATATCCATGTCCACCCAGTCCTTTGATCTCTTGTCTGTAAGATTTTTTACTACCTTCATTATTTCCTCTTTGTTAGTTCCATTTAGAAAAATACTGTTTGCACAGCCTGTAATTGAATGGCTCACATTATTATTTACTTTTGGTATTTTAGCTGCAAGGCTTGATCCAACATTCACAAAATATTGATTAAATCCATTGACAATTTCATTTTCATCATAAACTTCATCTTTTTCTGTTACAAAATATTTTGAAATACTAGTTTTTGCTTTATGATTCTTCATAACACTATTCATTACTCGCCATGTTGCTTTCATATCACCATTACTTTTATCTAATAATTTACTATAATATTCTTTCTTATGTTTCCTTATAATCCCTACTAATTTGTTTTTATACTTTTTATATTTTTCTTCAGCGTTCTGACTTCGCAATTTCAAGAAACATGAATACAAATAATTCTTTTTTTTACAAGCATTTCTCAACCCTTTTGTCATCCATGGTTGGTCAACGATATTTCTCTTTGTATAATTTGTTTGTACACAATTTTTTTCATACAGAGTTTCCAAGATATTCATAAACTCATCATATGATCTGTTTACATCATCAACATACACTTCATTCCAGTCTTGTTTATCTAGATCCTCTTTTAATTTTTCCATAACTTTTTTTGATGTGTTTATGGTCTTTTTCTTCGTTGTAACTGCTTTTGTGATACTTTGATCATTTTTATAGATTGTGAAAACTGGTAAATGATCACTTAAGTCAGTCGTTAAAATACCACCTATCACCTCTCCGTTTGTTATATTTGTGAAAATATTATCAATTATTGTGGCACTATGAGTTGTAATTCTTGTTGGCTTGGATATCAACGGATACATATTTAAACTGTACATTGAATTTATAAATGTACTGATGTTATTTGAATCTGTTTTATTTCCCATATCAATGTTAAAGTCTCCACACAAAAAAACTTTTTTATTAAAACTCTTCTCCAATAGCTCCAAGATTTTATCAGTGAATATTTCTATATTTGATCCTGGTGATCTATATACACAACTTATTATTATGTTTTTATCATTTTTGTTTATTATTTCTATTGTTATCATTTCCATAATATTATCAACTATTATTGACATTTCATTATTTAATTTACATTTTATTTCATTCATTACATATAGAGCGACACCACCACCTCTTTTATTATTTCTGTTCGTGTGAAATAATTCATACCCTTCGATGTGAATATTACTTGTGTTATCGTCATTGAGCCATGTCTCTGACAGTGCTATTATTGTAAAAGTTCTGTTTAACTGTTTTAAGTAATCTGTTATTTTGGATATATTTGCATTTATACTTCTGCTGTTAAAGTGAATAATAGAGAGAACTCCATTTGTTATATTGATGTCATTAAATTGCTCTTCATTGTAGTATTCGCTATCTTTTATTACTGGAAAAAAGTTAGCATCAATAACATCATTAACATTATATATTTTAGGTTCTGAGTCTTCGTATGTTGTCATGTTTTAATGTATTTGTTCCTTTCAGTTGTTTCATTGATTTGTAGTCTGTCCTCCCCTGAGCTCGTCCAGATCCTTCAGTTCTTTTATCATTTTAGGGTTAGCTCCTTCATGTGTTTTGATAAAGATGTTCCCATTTCTTGTCCATGTTGATGCTATTTTGTGTTGGCTTTTTAGCCACCTTGCTTCCTTTGCAATTTTTCCATTTTTTTTTGTTAGATGTTCATTTATGTAAACGTCTGTTCCCTTCAGTAGCTTTGATTGACTAATTACATAGTTTCTAAACTTCCTGCTAACGAACTCGACGACTACCGACGGTTTGGAAGTTGGTGATTTACTGGGCAGGGTGTAACAGAATGAAATGTCCTCATATTTTATGTCATAGTAACTGTCCCATAAAAAATTAACTACAGTCTCCTCCAGAGTCTCTAGTTCTTCCTGTGGTGCATCCTCAGTTGGGCCAGTGTTAGTGAGAGCATGTTTATATGTCCGACACTTACTAACATCAAGTCCTGTGATCACCACGTTGTTTTTTTTTGTGTATTTTTCCATGTCATCTATTTTTTTTTCCAGTTCAGCTATTTTATTGTCTTTGCTAATTAACAGATTTTTCAGTTCTCTTATTTCATCAACCAGACCGGCCTGTGAATCAATTTTTGCTGATAATTTTGATAGTTTTTCACTTATAGAGTTTAGTGATTTTTTAAAGTCTTGCATTTCTGTTGAGTTGTTTCCCTCCGACTCTGGTGACTTTTGTCCACCTTTTTTCGTCATTTTCGTCATTACTTACAGAGTTTGTAGTCTAGTGGCAGCAGGTCTCTGGTTGATGGTTTGTTTACTGAACCACGTGGCCCTTCCACGAGGCTCACAGGCCTAACGATGGTGGCTGTGGCCCAGTGCCCAGATCAGCGGTTAGTTCAGAACTCACGGTCTCAGCAGTCTGCAGCAGTCAGATTTATTAAGAGGTTGGCTCACTAGCCTGGCTTAGACGGCGGTCCTCCGGTTTGCACACGGTGTTGGGCCTCCAACAGTCGCAGCAGCTCCGGTGTTATTAGAACAGAACTCACGGTTTCAGCAGCCTGCAGCAATCAGCTCCATCATCCGAAGAGGCTTTGCTCACTAGATCCGATGCAGCTCAGTCAGTACAGCACGCAGCTCCAATAGCTCCGACACCAGCCCGGTCCCATGCGGTGGTCCCCTGGCTCGCCCACGGCGCTCGGCCCAGCTCGAAGCCCCAGGTGGCGTCCACGGCTCCCGGCCCACTCGCGGCGGCTGGTCCAGCTCGAAGCCCCAGGTGGCGTTCACGGCTCCCGGCCCACTCGCGGCGGCTGGTCCAGCTCGAAGCCCCAGGTCGCGTTCACGGCTCCCGGCCCACTCGCGTTAGCTTTTATCAGCAGCACATGAGTAGCGTTAGCTTGTAGCCCGTAGTCTCCACTCCCAGCTTTGTTGTTTTCTTTCGCTGCAACAAAGCACCTCCAGTGTGCCGACTCGCGTTTCTTCGTAACAACCAGTGTATTTTCCGGTTTATTTGTTAACGAAGCCCGCAGCTTTGCAGCTCTGGCACCCGATTACGGTGATCCAGCTCGGTTAGCTTTGATTAGCCCGGTTTGTAGCTACGCTAGGCTAACTCTCGGCAAAAACTCACGGACACGTTGGCTTGTAGATTCATAATTCTGGATCGCATGTTCCAGTCCAATTTCCGCAGCTTTTTCAGCACTCCTCTCTGCACATCTAGCGCAAAAAAACTGCCAACTAATGTTGGCTGAGTTCATATGTGTTGGAAGCCTGCCATTTTCTTCTGATTCTAATAGCATTCTGTAAAATATTGGTTCCAATATATTCCAAATTCTTTATAAAATTCTGCTGGATAATGCAGGATATTTTTTATTTGGCTTTTTTATGGCTTCATGGAGTTCTGCTGATGTTAATGGTGAGTCTAGGTCTGATAATTGACTACTGTTTAATTTTGGAAGTGTTGTTCTATCCAAGAATTGATTGATATCCTCATCTGTTGGATTTATTTGTGGAGTGTATAGAGTTTTGTAAAAATCTCTAAAAACACTGTTTACTTTTCCCTCATCATAAGTTATATTTCCATTTGTGTCTTTAATACTGTATATAGATGTATTTTCTTTGTTTAATTTGAGTTGGTTTGCTAAAGATGGTTGAGAGTTGGTTTGCTAAAGATGCCAAGATGGCCGCGCTCAGACCAGTAGCAGCTTCATGGGCTTCCAGAACATCCCCAGTTTTTAGTAGTTTTAATAGTGTTTTTGTACCTGACTCTGCGCGTTTTTTGCGGGTGAATTATAGCCGAACTGAGCTGTTGAGAATTGGAGCGGATTTACCACAAGGCACAGCTGAAATCAGCAACGAACTCAAATCAGAACTCGGAAGATTGGATCTGCTTAGATCATCTTTCTGGAAGCAGATGCGCGGAGGAAAGAAGAGAAAGAGATGCTCTCGAGGGAAAAAACGTGGCTGTCGAGCAGGAATCATGACGAGACTACGAGCAGACGCTAAAACCGGTAAACCCCCGATGCCGGCTTTATTTCTGTCTAACGTGCGCTCGCTCGACAACAAGATGGACCTGCTTCGTCTGAGAGTAACAACGTCGGAGGAGATGAGGAGATGTTCGGTGCTTTGTCTCACGGAAACATGGATCAATGAAGACACTCCTGACTCTGTTTACGAGTTGGATAATAAACTATTTTTCAGAACGGACCGGTGCATCGAGACTACGGGGAAAACGCGAGGTGGGGGTGTCTGCATTTACGTTAACAAAGACTGGTGCACGAACTGTGCCGTTATCAGCAGGATCTGCTCAGCTGCTGTGGAGCTTTTAACAATAAGATGTCGGCCACATTACCTCCCCCGCGACTATTCAGCGATAATAATAAGCAATGTTTACATAGCACCCGATGCTAATGCTAAAGTCGCCCAGGAAGAAATTCATGAGTTACTCACCTCGCTGCAGTGTAAATATCCTGAGGGGTTTTTCATTGTTTCCGGGGACTTCAATCACGTGGATTTACGTGCCATCCTTCCAACCTTCAATCAGCACGTTTTCACAGAAACACGAGGAAATAAGACATTAGACCAGGTCTACACGAATGTGAAGGGGGCGTACACGGCGAAGCCACGCCCACCGATCGGGGCTTCCGACCATCGCTCCCTGCTATTGGTCCCTAGACAGCTCCCCCCACTCCGACGTTCGATGCCAGAACAAAGAGTGATAACATCGTGGCGCCAAGATAGTTCCCCCATGCTGAGGGACTGCTTTGAAAACACAAACTGGTCTGTCTTCAAAGAGGCAGCTACGAATGGAAATTCAATTGACCTGGAGCTTTATGCTTCCTCTGTCCTGGGTTACATCAGTACATGTGCTGAAAATGTATCCATAAGAAAGTGTGTTAAATTTTACCCCAATCAAAAACCCTGGCTAAATAAAGATGTCCGCACCCTGCTGGCAGCCAGGGACACTGCATTCAAGTCTAAAGATACTGAGGAGTTGAGAAAGTGCAGGAGAGAACTGGATGATGGCATAAAGAAGGCCAAAGCCGCGTATGCACAGAGGATCGAGGGACAGTTCACCTCACATGATCCAAGGAGCATGTGGCAGGGCATCAAATGCTTAACAGACTACAAGGGCAAAAGCAAACAATGCCCCAGGGACCCATCCCTGCCTGATGCCCTCAATAAGTTTTATGCACGTTTTGATGATCCAAACAGACCAACTAGCACCAGACTCACCTCATCACCAGACGAGGAGCACCTCAAAGTGACCGCAGCAGAAGTGAGAGGCAGTCTCAGAAGGATCAACCCTCATAAAGCTACGGGTCCAGACAACATCCCAGGGAAAGTTCTGAAGGAATGTGCGGACCAGCTCTGTGAGGTGCTGGCTGACATCTTCACCACCTCACTTGCACTGGAGTCAGTTCCCACCTGCCTGAAGACCGCCACCATCATCCCAGTCCCAAAAAGCTCCACAGTGACTGGTCTGAATGACTATAGACCGGTGGCCCTCACCCCGATAGTCGCTAAATGTTTTGAGAAACTGGTCATGTCCCACATCAAGACAGCCGTCAACATCAACGAGGACCCTCATCAATATGCATATCGTGAGAACCGATCAACAGAGGACGCCATCTCCTCCGTGGTCCACACTGCTCTCACCCACCTGGATCAGAAGGACTCATACGTGCGTCTGCTCTTTGTGGACTTCACATCTGCCTTCAACACCATGATCCCCCAAACTCTGATAGACAAACTATCCACACTTGGACTAAGCCCCTCTATTTGTAACTGGGTCTTAGACTTCTTAACAGACAGACCACAGTCCGTGAAGATCCACAACTTCTCCTCCTCCACCATCACCCTCAGCACTGGCTCTCCTCAGGGATGTGTGCTGAGCCCTCTTCTGTTCACTCTGCTCACATATGATTGTATAGCCACACATCCAGGCTGTCATATTGTTAAGTTTGCAGATGATACAGCTGTGGTGGGATGCATCACAGATAATGATGAATCCAGCTACAGACAGGAGGTGGAACATCTGGAGAGCTGGTGCAAAGAGAACAACCTTCACATGAATGTGAAGAAGACGAAGGAGATGATTGTGGACTTCAGAAGGAACAAACACACCCACACCCCACTGTATATAGGTGGATCTGCGGTGGAGGTGGTCTCCAGCTACAAATACCTGGGTGTACACTTGAATGATAACCTCAGCTGGAGCAATAACACCACCAGCCTGATCAAGAAAGGTCATCAGAGACTCTACTTCCTCAGACGGCTGAGACGAGCCGGTCTGAGAAGCCCAGTCCTCACCTCGTTCTACAGGTGTGCAGTGGAGAGCGTCCTGTGCTCCAGCATCAACGTGTGGCATGGAGGCTGCACAGTTGCAGAGAGAAAAGCTCTGCAGAGAGTGGTGAAGGCTGCACAGAAGTCTGTGGGAGTCAGTCTCCCCACCATCACAGACATTTACACCTCCAGATGCAGAAAAAGAGCCACCTGCATCATGAAAGACCTCACTCACCCAGCACACTCACTCTTTGCACCACTCCCCTCGGGACGGAGGTTGAGGAGCATCAAATGTAGAACCACTAGACTGAGAAACAGCTTCTACCCTGAGGCTGTCAGACTCATGAATAAATAAATAATAAGAATAAACACTGCAAAATGTCACATCATACTGATACTGTACTGATCTGTTTCTTGTTGCTGCGTTCATCTGTGACCATCTGCTCATGTTCGTGCTGCTGTTTATAATGATGTTTTTCTACTACATTAGGGCTTAGTGTATTACTAGCTGATGTGATGTCTCTCTTAGTTAATCCTAGATGTTATTATTGTATTTCTCTTGCATTTGTTGTTGGATGTAACTGGGACCCTGTGTACATAATCTCGTTTTCAACACATGTACTACATGCGGTGCAAATGACAATAAATTCTCTCTGACTCTGACTCTCTGACTCTAAAAAGCTTCCTGATTTATTACTGTGTTCAAAATGTTCTAATTGAAGCCTTTCTACCGAGAATTTGTTCTTTTTATCAATAAATTCATTTAATTCTAACTTTGTCTTGCATAGTTTTTTCTGTGTATCCTCTCCTTGTATACCTTCTAGTAATTTTATGGATTTCTCTAATTCCTCGATACGTTTCTTTTCTTTTTTCTTTTTATTTGTTGAATAGGATATTATTTTTCCTCTCATAACTGTCTTCCCAGCCTCCCAGAGTGTACAAGCTGATGTTCCTGGCAAGTCATTAAACTCTAAATACAATGTCCATTCATTTTTAAAATTGTAGTGTAATGTTACTGTGTTATCGCGAGATCAGTCGGACCAGAGAGATTAGAGAAGACGGACATGTTGGCTAGAGTAACTTGGAGCACGTGTTAATAAATAAGCAAACTAAACGACTGCTTATTTAAACAACACAACATTTGGCGATGAGGAGAACGTTTGCCAAGAACCCAGAGGCAAAGAAGGACAACTGAGACAGAAACATGTTGGATAATGATCATCGAGCTGTTGCCGGAGCTGCACCATCTTACGCTCAACTGGTCCCGTCGGTTCCGCTGAATCTTGGAGCGTCTGATTTGTTCACAGAGTATAAATTTTCATACTTTTATACTATTATGAAAAACTCAGGACAGTGTTACACTTTTACTATTTTATGCTTATGTTTATTAAATGTTTTAGTGTTTAGTGTTTAAATGGTTACTGTTGCACCGAGGGACTGAGAGAAACGCAATTTCGGTCCTGTGTATGTCCTGTACATATTGCAGTTCTGACAATAAAGTTGACTTTGACTTTGATAAACTGTGGAAGGACTCTTACAGCTTCTTTGAAGTTGCAAGTGGAACTATTCATGCACAAGATTTGGTGAGGAGAGCCACTCTGCTGCATTGTAGCCTATAGGAGCACCTACCAAGAAAATTTTCGCCAATTTACCAGGAGAAAAAGGTACACATGCTGTTGCCGCGCTAGACACATATTTTACTCTGCAAAGACATATAGTCCTAGAGAGACACAAGTTCAGACAGAGAGCTCAGTGCCCTGAAGAGTCAGTGGATGCTTTTGTGAATGCATTAAGAGAACTGGCAAAATCATGTGACTTAGAAATCCATCCATCCATCCATTTTCTTCCGCTTATCCGGGGTCGGGTCGCGGGGGTAGCAGCCTAAGTAGGGAGGCCCAGACTTCCCTCTCCCCAGCCACTTGGAGCAGCTCCTCTGGGGGAATCCCAAGGCGTTCCCAGGCCAGCCGAGAAACATAGTCCCTCCAGCGTATCCTGGGTCTTCCTCTGGGTCTCCTCCCGGTGGGACATGCCCGGAACACCTCACCAGGGAGGCGTCCAGGAGGCATCCTAACCAGATGCCCGAGCCACCTCAACTGGCTCCTCTCGATGTGGAGAAGCAGCGGCTCTACTCCGAGTCCCTCCCGGATGACTGAGCTTCTCACCCTATCTCTAAGGGAGAGTCCAGCCACCCTGCGGAGAAAACTCATTTCAGCCGCTTGTATCCGAGATCTTGTTCTTTCGGTCATAACCCAAAGCTCATGACCATAGATGAGGGTGGGAACGTAGATCGATCGGTAAATTGAGAGCTTTGCCTTTTGACTCAGCTCTCTCTTCACCACGACAGACCGGTACAGCGCCCGCTTCACTGCGGACGCTGCACCTATCCGCCTATCGATCTCACGCTCCAGTTTTCCCTCATTCGTGAACAAGATCCCGAGATACTTAAACTCCTCCACTTGGGGCAGGACCTCCTCCCCGACCCGGAGAGGGCATGCTACCCTTTTCCGGCTCAAGACCATGGCCTCGGATTTGGAGGAACTGATCCTCATCCCGGCCGCATCGCATTCAGCTGCAAACCGCTCCAGTGAAAGCTGTAGATCACGAGCTGATGAAGCCAATAGGACCACATCATCTGCAAAAAACAGAGAAGCGATTCTAAGGCCACCAAAACGGATCCTCTCAACACCTTGGCTGCGCCTAGAAATTCTGTCCATAAAAGTTATAAACAGAATCGGTGACAAAGGGCAACCTTGGCGGAGTCCAACTCTC
>JBBPBX010062450.1:0-20829 GCA_038048925.1 Garcialebias charrua | reverse complement strand
GTGCAGGACATACACAGGACCGAAATTGCGTTTCTCTCAGTCCCTCGGTGCAACAGTAAACATCTAAACATTGAAACACTGAAACATATAATAATAGACATAAGCATAAAAATAGTAAAACTAACACTGTCCTGAGTTGTTTTTTTTTTTTTTGTTTTTTTTTTTTTGCATAGTGGTATAAAAAAAGAGTATAAAAAGTATAACTAAAATAAACTAAAGGTTTCTAGCATTGACATTTGCAAAGTGGCAAAGCAGCGTATGAGTCAATGTACACAGTATATGTATGAGGTAGTAGTTGATGTTGTTGTAGAGGCAAAAAGTGGCATATGCAGTAAGGCACATTGGGCATCCCTAAATAAGACCGTTCAGAGCACACTGTATATGTACCAGCAGTGGTGTAGATATTAGAGTAGTGTAAATAAATGTAAACAGTAGTAATTACATGTAAGCAGTAGTAATAAAAGTAAACAGTATTAATAAATGTAAACAGAGAATGTACAGAACAAATTTTTGAACTGAATTGAATTAAGAAAAGTCTAAACTATCTGTGAAAATCATTATTTTTATGGCAGAACTCTAAACATATGTCTTTGAACATGTTTTGATAGTTTAGTAAATGGGACTTAGAAGAAGCCAGTAAACCAAGAAAATTATATTTTGATGTCTAAATCATAATGTTTTATACAAATTGTATTCCTAAACTTTGATAATTTAGTTCAAGCAGCTTATGTTTCCAGCAGCAGAGGGATGTCTAGTAAACCACCTTTGGAGTTTCATTACCTCCCCGTGTTTAGATATAGTCCCAGGTTTTGCACTTCTCTCTTCTCACATCTTTCCCTCTGTTTACATTGTGTGTTCTGTCATGTAAAGCCTACGGTACTTTGCTCGTTTGTACAGTTTGGATTACAGAGTGAACTCCCCTGAAGAGCTGTTTATTTTATTGATAAAGTTTAATTATCATCTTCCTCCTGCCTGTAGATTATTAGATTGACACAACAAACTCTTTCCACCAACTCCTCATATGATGTTGCTTGACATCATCAGTGTGATTAAATGTTGATGTTAAACTTTTTAACAGACTTATCTGGAGTTCATGTTATTTACTGAATGCAGCAGATTTTTTACATCGTCTCACTGAGACTCAAAGGTGCCAGAAATATCTTATACACATTGAGAATAGTTGACGATACGATGATTCATTACTTAATGTTCTCCCTATAAATGATGACTATCTGATATAGGTAATGTTGCAAAGTTATTTGATGGAAAATGTGTCCAAAAAGACACATTAAACGCCCATCGTTAATTACTTTAAAATGACGGAAGAGACTGAAGCGAGGCATTGACAGTGTTCATCACTGCAATCTCAGCATGAACTCTTTGAGGAAAATGACTTTCAAAGATAAATGTACAGTGATACTTGTTAAACTGTGTAGACTGTAAAGAGACAACTGTCTCTAGATTAAAACAAAAACAAAGTTTTTTCTTGGAGTTTTCAGCTATAAACTTTTCATTCAAACCAAATCAGTGCCCCACTGCCTTGTTTTCACTCATGTTCTAAGTGCATTAAAATTACATATTTAATATTTAAATTACAGGTAATCCTCGAGTTACGACGGAGATCCGTTCCTACATGACGTCGCAAGTCTAATTTTGTTGTAAGTCGGAAAATACGTCCAAACTGCACCTTATACGTACAATTCCATATTTTACCAAGCATTTAACCTATCCTAACACAGTACCCTACATAATTATAAAAAAACACATACATTTGGAGCCATAATGAAGGGAAAAAAGAGTTAATAACCTACTGGGAGCTGGTGAAGCTTTCCTCCACCTGTTACCATGTTAGCTCGGTGTTCCTCCAACATCGGAACCTGCCTATAGGTCGCGCGGTCCAGACTGTTTACAGTAAGGCCTATTAACATGTTAGCTCCATACATTTGGAGCCATAATGAAGGGAAAAAAGAGTTAATAACCTACTGGGAGCTGGTGAAGCCTTCCTCTGCCTGTTAGCATGTTAGCACGTTGTTCCTACTTTTCCATTGCTTCGCGTGGTCCACAGCTTTACAGTAAGGTCTGTTAGCTCGTCCCTCCTCGTTGGTCTTCCGGTCCAAGGCCTGCAGGTCCGGCCCTCTACCGTCAAACTACTGCTGTTAAAACCGGAAGGAACTCGGAACTCGGCTTTCAAAATAAAAAAATTCAAAAAGAAAAACATATATATATATTGTGACGTAACCGCGAAACGTCGTAAGTCGAGGACATTCCTGTATTTCTGATGCATTGGCTGAAATGGGGGTGGGGCAAAATGCCTCATAAAAGTGACATATGGGGCACAAATCCAAAAGGGCTTGGTTAAAAAAAAAAATCTTAAAAAGGAGGCAAAAGAATGCCTCTTCTATAAACAGATAAGGCCTCTTGTTAAATAACATTGTCATCAAATTGCACAGAATGACAGACCTATTATTTGAAAAGCATTAATGAAAGCACCAATTAAGAATTGCATCAGACTGTTCCATGCACTAAACATGGTGAAGGTATGAATCTGCATGCTTAAGTGGTCTGAGGTCCAGATGCTAATGAGAGATGATGAGAAACACAATTTGAGGAGAGTCTGTTTGATTTGTACTCATTATTCTGTGATAGTCCTTCACAGCACAGATGATGATTTGTAATCTCCCTGTTCAGAAGGAATTTTTGATGGATGTTTTCTAAATTACAACCTGTCCTATTGATAAAACGAATGCTCTGACCTTTGGCTCTGCTGTGCGCTGGCTCACTCTACTTCCATAATGGCTGTCATGGGAATGGCTGCCTGCATGGCTGCACACTGTGGCTAAAGTTAGCATCAGTCATATGCACAAACCTGATCACCAATTTATAGGTTATTCTTTTTTTTGTTTGTTTTTTCATGTAAAATATTTCAAATAGAAGAAATGTCAAAATACTGTTTTATGCTCATGATTGATTGTATTTTCCTTCCCAGTTAACTAAAGATAAAATGTTTGGCTTTACGTGTAGCTCTGGCTGTTAAATAAATGAGCTGGGAATTTGTGGAAGAATTGGTGTCTTTCAGGATCATGGCTCCATAGTCCATGATAATGACATCTGACATCATAATGTCAGATAAAAACACACAACATCATCAATTAATTCACAATCAAGCAGTTTCTGAAGACGGTCAACTAAAATATTTAAACTCATCAGACAAAGAGCTCCAACAGTAGAGATCCTCACTGAAAATGCCTAAAATTATTACAAGTAAATAAGACTAAGATCACACTTCAGTGCTGACAGCAAGAACAACTAATTTCCATTTCTTTATTCAGTTTACTAAAATGGAATTTGTTCCTCCCATTAAGAGCCGTTTCAAAAATATTTTGCTCACTTTAAGATTTAGGCCCTTTCGTAACATGCAAAGTTTCTCTAAAATATGGTAAAAGGCCCAAGTTAAAAAGTTAAAAGTTATTTTCTTCCTTTTTCTTCTTCTCCAAAATGAGTCCAACATCTTTGTCTGAAAGTCCTACCCCAGAGAATTTTGGATAAAATTGATGCCATGCCCTGCATTCTGGTGTATTTTACAAAGGTTTATTACAGTAGATTAACATGAAACAAAATATGTAAACTCACTGAAATGACTGCAAAGCTGCAGCTCTGCAGGTAAGGAGTGTTCACTTCAGGACAAATTGCGGTCGCTGATTTGTCATTTGCTTAATTGTCAGTTATAAACATTGACATTAAAATAAACAAATGATTGAAATATGTCAGTCTGTGTGTAACAAATTAATATACAAGTTTCACTTTTTGAATGGATTTACTGAAATAAATCAACTTTTTCCACAATATTCTAATTTTATGACCAGCACATGTATTTCAAATGTACTTTTAACCACTTTATGTGTGATTTATAAGTGTATTAAGTGCAGGAACATTTCTCATTTAATGAGTAAATCACACACCGAGTCAGCTGTGCCTCATCCTCCTCCCTGCTGCAGTGATTCACACTTCAGTACACAAAAGCACAGGTACTTATTCATAGTGCAAAACTTTAATTATATTTGTGTTTTTTAATAAAATTACCCACGACTTTGAACTTTTAGGGGCAGAGATTTTTTTTGAGAGCAGAAGCAGAAATGTGAAGGAACAGCTCTGACGTGAATTCAAAAAAGTTCAAGACAAAACGTGCTCTGATGTGTTTAAAATTATAGTTTTATTTAGTGCATAGTTTTACAGTCACTCTTTGTCAGGCGGGTTGAAAAATATGCAGTGTGTAATTTTTCAAATGTGCAGACACGGACGCACGCCTTTCTGCTCCGGACCACGCAGCTAAAATACTCCACCCGAACGGGCATTGTTTCACTCATTCATCCATCCATCCATCCATCCATCTTCTTCCGCTTATCCGGGGTCGGGTCGCGGGGGTAGCAGCCTAAGTAGGGAGGCCCAGACTTCCCTCTCCCCAGCCACTTGGAGCAGTTCCTCCGGGGGAATCCCAAGGCGTTCCCAGGCCAGCCGAGAAACATAGTCCCTCCAGCGCGTCCTGGGTCTTCCTCTGGGTCTCCTCCCGGTGGGACGTGCCCGGAACACCTCACCAGGGAGGCGTCCAGGAGGCATCCTAACCAGATGCCCGAGCCACCTCAACTGGCTCCTCTCGATGTGGAGAAGCAGCGGCTCTACTCCGAGTCCCTCCCGGATGACTGAGCTTCTCACCCTATCTCTAAGGGAGAGTCCAGCCACCCTGCGGAGAAAACTCATTTCAGCCGCTTGTATCCGAGATCTTGTTCTTTCGGTCATAACCCAAAGCTCATGACCATAGATGAGGGTGGGAACGTAGATCGATCGGTAAATTGAGAGCTTTGCCTTTTGACTCAGCTCTCTCTTCACCACGACAGACCGGTACAGCGCCCGCTTCACTGCGGACGCTGCACCTATCCGCCTATCGATCTCACGCTCCAGTTTTCCCTCATTCGTGAACAAGATCCCGAGATACTTAAACTCCTCCACTTGGGGCAGGACCTCCTCCCCGACCCGGAGAGGGCATGCTACCCTTTTCCGGCTCAAGACCATGGCCTCGGATTTGGAGGAACTGATCCTCATCCCGGCCGCATCACACTCGGCTGCAAACCGCTCCAGTGAAAGTTGTAAATCACGAACTGATGAAGCCAGTAGGACCACATCATCTGCAAAAAACAGAGAAGCGATTCTAAGGTCACCAAAACGGATCCTCTCAACACCTTGGCTGCGCCTAGAAATTCTGTCCATAAAAGTTATGAACAGAATCGGTGACAAAGGGCAACCTTGGCGGAGTCCAACTCTCACCGGAAACGAGCCTGACTTACTGCCGGCAATGCGGACCAAGCTCTGACACCGGTCGTACAGGGACCTAACAGCCCTTATCAAAGGGCCTGGTACCCCATACTCCCGGAGTACCCCCCACAGAACCCCCCGAGGGACGCGGTCGAATGCCTTCTCCAAGTCCACAAAACACATGTAAACTGGTTGGGCAAACTCCCACGCACCCTCCAGGACCCTGCTGAGGGTGTAGAGCTGGTCCAGTGTTCCACGACCAGGACGAAAACCACACTGCTCCTCCTGAATCCGAGGTTCGACTATCCGACGGACCCTCCTCTCCAGAACCCCTGAATAGACCTTACCAGGGAGGCTTAAGAGTGTGATCCCCCTATAGTTGGAACACACCCTACGGTCCCCCTTTTTAAATAGGGGAACCACCACCCCAGTCTGCCAATCCAAGGGAACTGCCCCCGATGTCCACGCGATATTGCAGAGTCGCGTAAGCCAACACAACCCTACAACATCCAGAGCCCTAAGGAACTCCGGGCGAATCTCATCCACCCCCGGAGCCTTGCCACCGCGGAGCTTTTTAACCACCTCGGCGACCTCAGCACCAGAGATCGGAGAACCCGACCCAAAGTCCCCAGGCTCTGCTTCCTCAGTGGAAGACGTGCCAGTAGGATTGAGGAGGTCTTCGAAGTATTCCGCCCACCGACTCACAACATCCCGAGTTGAGGTCAGCAGCACGCCACCTCCACCATAAATGGTGTTGGTCTCGTACCTCTTTCCCCCCCTGAGACGCCGGATGGTGGACCAGAATCGCCTCGAAGCCGTACAGAAGTCATTCTCCATGGCCTCTCCGAACTCCTCCCACGCCCGAGTTTTTGCCTCAGCTCATTCATTCAACCTTTATTTAAACAGATAAGTCACATTGACCCTCGAAGACTCATTTACAAGTGAGATCTGTTGGACAGACAATAAAAGTGGTGAAAAATGACACATAGGGTTTGGAGACAATAAAAATTCCTAACACATTTTTTACCTCTGTTTGAAGGTCAAAAATGTGGTAATGAAAAAAAGTATTGCACACAAGCACATAATGACGCTGACATTAAGCAGAGGGCAGGGGGGACTCAAAGACGGTTGAGCAGCCAGCTCATAGATCTGTGCACACTCATGGTGGGGTGGGGGGAGCTGCCAAGGAGGGCCAGAGGCGAATCCAGAGTCCCGAAATGATGACAGAATGTTTATTCTGCTGTGCTCCTCTGAAAAGTCTTTGGAATTCCTCAGTAGCAGGTTTGGGAGGGGGGGTGAGAGCATCAGGTTTACAAACTTCTCAGGCGTGTTGAGATAAGACGGCCTATCAAGGCCAGTCGGGGAGCCGAATGTCAGATAAACACAATTGTTTTGGGAACAGGCAGAACTTTAATGACATCTACCTTCAGTCTGTGTCGGTCCACTCGCTTCCAAAATGTCCAAATTAAAATGACCGTACCAATGGAACGTGCCTGAGAAAATCCCTGAGATCTGATCCATTCAGCCAAAAGTCTGGTTTCTTGAGACATGAACCAATGTAGAACCAATCATGCGTCTAACAGAAACTGAAATGTACTGCTTGTGTATGATGACCTGCGTCAAGAGTGAGTCATTGACAGACGTGGTGGAGAAGATCCTGTGATTTTTTTAATAAAATTTTTTTTTCGGTGAGGCAAATTGACCCACGGCCCAGTATCGATCCACGGTCCAATGGTTGGGGATCACTGATCTAGAGCACCTGGGGAACAGATGGTGGGGTTAAGTGCCTTGATCAAGTATCCAGAGTGGGGCAAATGAGGGTGGAGGCAGTTGTGGGCGTTTCACCTTTCTCACCCACATTAAATAAACAACCATGTGAATTGAAAATATTTGATTTATTATGACAAAATTTTAATGTGCACATTCCTGTTACTATTATCTATAATTACTCTGTACTAGCACTGCTGGTGTAACAATTCTTGGCTGTGCTTCCACACAAAGTGATAGCTAAATTACTAAAGAACAATAACTTGTATGAAAATTGGACTGTTTAGGCTTATTAGCCAAACTTTTGATATTATTGCTGCAGTGTGGAAAGTAAAAAAAAATCATTTTCGTTGCTGTTTTGTGATCTGATAAATGATAAATCTGTTGTGAGGAGCTGTAAATATAAAACCGAGTTAAACT
Organism: Garcialebias charrua; assembly: GCA_038048925.1. Lineage (NCBI taxonomy): Eukaryota > Metazoa > Chordata > Actinopteri > Cyprinodontiformes > Rivulidae > Garcialebias > Garcialebias charrua. Next base: position 13,335 of record JBBPBX010062450.1, on the reverse strand, counting down.
GAAATAAACAACATATTTGCTATATAACCAGGAGAACAGGTTAGTAATTTCACAACTGACACAAATAAACCAAGTTTCTCCATAAGCCACACCTGTTTTTAATGGTAGAAAGAATAGCACTATTTTTTATGCAGGCATATATACTATTACATTAGATGGAAAATTGTATATATATATATATATATATATATATACATATATATATATATATATATATATATGTATATATGTATATGTATATATATATATATATATATATATATGTATATATATATATATATATATATATATATATATATATATATATATATATATATATATATATATATATATATATATATATATATATATATGTATATATATATATATATATATATATATATATATATATATATATATATATATATATATATATATATATATATATATATATATATATATATATATATATATATATATATATATATATATATATATATATATATATATATATATATATATATATATATATATATATATATATATATATATATATATATATATATATATATATATATNAAAGGAAAGAAAAGCACAACAAATATATAAATACACTGTTAAGTTTATCAGTTTCCAACCAAAAAAAAAAAAACACAGTTGAATTCCACAAAACAACGTTTTCCTCTGTTTGGTGCTGATGTGAAAATTATGTGAAAGCTGTCAGATAGAATCAGGTTAGTCACCACGCAGCTTGCTGTTCGGAGATGTGACTGTGTCGCCCTGACACATACTGTACCACGGAAATAGTTCATGTTGATCACACTTGGCACATTGGGAGGCCTTGTCTACATCTGGTCCAAACGCCTCCATTATCAATCACAAGGTGATTAGTAGTCATACGCACGAAGTGCTGTACAGTACATTTACCTACCAGTTTTACAACACCATATTAAGAGGTCTTCTCACATTAAGGAAGTCATAGCTGTAAAGATGTCTGGATGTCGCATCACAAGTAACTTTTCCATCAGTCTATAGATTATCCTTCTCTCCCACACTGGAGATAAATGATAAAATATACAGTTAAAACATTAATGAATGATTATACCTCCCTCCCTCAGTTTGATTCCTCATTAAAATTAGTAGTTATAAATCTAGCTAATAATATCAGCATTGACTCCCGGACAAAATGTTATATATTGGAAGGTGTATCTGAAATGATGGATGTGATTAAACTATTTTTTGTGATTTATCTGGATGATTGAGCTTCCAAACCTTTTTCTGAACCATTTTGGCCAGGCATCATCAGGTTGGCCATCTGGTCTAAAACATTTGATTGTTGTACATGATGATTGTTTTGGACAAATGGTCCCATTTTACATGTGTTAGAAGCCAGTTTCTGAGAATTCAACAGAAGGTTGAGTTGAAACACAGCAAAGAGGGCCATTTATGGGACACATCTGGATTGGCAAGCCACAGCCTGATGGTCTTTTGGAGAAAATACATAATATTTCTCCCTTAAAGGTGCTATGTGTAACTTTCTGTAGAGTGCAGAACTTAGAAATATTTTTAACAGGCAAAGCATTCTGATCCCTCCCCCTCAGAGCCATATATGGCTCTGCCCCCCTTGCTCTGCTGAAATTCAAATTCAAGCTCTGTTTTTATTGGCTGGTTAACGGCGGGTCACTCTGTGTTTTTAGTGTTTTTATAAATGCTGATAGAGAAGCAAGGGGACTATAGTTTTTTTCAGAGATTACTTTGTCTAACACCAGTCTGTCAGTAGATAGTGACAGAGTGAAGAAATATGTTAAAAATATATTGTTAGAAAAGTTACAGACTGCACTACAAAGTTACATAGTGCAGCTTTAAAGAAACTTGTCCAGATGACGTGATTTAAATTTTTTTGTGATGCATCTGAAATGTTCCATGTAACAACCATAGTGCTTTTATGAGAACCACCTGGAAAATGTTGTCATCTTTTCCACATGACAATTCAACATTTCTTAGTCTGGAGCAGGGGTCACCAACCTTTTTGAAACTGAGAGCTACTTCGTGGGTACGGAGTCCTACAAAGGGCACCAGTTTGATACACTTCAGAAATAACAAAGCGTAAATTGAAAGAAATGTATAATAAACACATTTTTAAGATAGACATTTTAAAATATATATAAATACAAAAAAAGAATAACAACTGAATAAAATAAAAATGTGAATGCAGCTTAGTAGTGAGTTGTGCTATTTTTAGAACAGGTCCGGGGGCACCTCAAATGGTCCTTCGGGGCACCCGGGTGCCCACAGGCACCATGTTGGTGACCCCTGGAGGCATCACCCTCGTCTGTTTGGAAATACACATTTAATTCAGTGGGGATAGAGCACATGATCATAAATAATAATAATAATAATAATAATAAATAAATTGGTATGTGTTGTCATCATTGTATGCTCCTGTACAAAGATGAAATTGGTTGTCTGTATTCAACCCATCATACCTGGGATATACCCAGGTGGAGCAGTGGGCAGCTATGTAGGTGCACAGGAAGCCATTCAGGATTGGGTGTCCTGCTCAGAGACACCATGAGATGTGCAATGACCGGGGATGGAACTCAGGACCTTCAGGTCCAGAGTCGGCTGCCCTGCCCCTACTATCATCTCTTTATTGACTAAAAGTCTCAGTGACAACAGCTGCCATGGGCATCGTTGTTTACTGGACCATCCCTGATTTGGGATTTTAATTCAGACCACTATGTTTCTACCTGCTTGCTTCTCTGGTTCTTTATGCACCAACTCCTCTACCTTTAAAATTTCTTATCAACTACATGCCTGAGATTTATTGAGAACGTTATTACCAAATGTCAGTATTCACATAAATGTCATCTGATAATCTCATTGAACCCATTTGCTCTACATGGAAGTACAACGTGATGCTACAAATCACTCATCAAGGTCAATTAATCTCTCAGAACTGGGTGACAAAAGTAGTAAGCATGGCTTTCGTATGATTTTGTTACCCTCTTATAAGAAACTCAGTGTTGCAATGTTGCATTGCAAGTTTTCTTTCTATTCCAAGTGAAAGCCTAACAAAGTTTAAGTAAGCCTTGACAAATCTGTCATGCATGACAAGACAACACAACCGAATGAAATTTAATAAACCTGATAGAGCTATACCACAAAGTTTGGGTAGATTTGCATGATGGGGTTGCCACAAGATGTAAAGCGCTTTCCAATTAAATTATTGTGCCGTGGTGCTGAGTCAACATTCATGACCAGACCCATCCATCCAGTAATAAGCCCTGGGTGCATAACAAATGAGTCTACATTAAACAGAGAATGTTGTCTTTGACACATGGAGGAGTGTCTCAATGTTTCCCAAGACTAATTGTCTCTCATTAGTATGAAAAGCATGACAGGCTGCGGTTTATACAGTGAGGCGGTGATGCGTGGTGGAGCTGTTTATCCATGTGGTGGCTGCTCAGTCGTGTTTAATTTATTTTCTGTACTTATAAGAAACATGTCACGTGGTAGAGCCTTTTCCATTTTTGGTTAAAAAGACGTAGATTGAATGCAGAAACTCTCATAAAAGTTAGACACATATCAGAAAAGGTCATTTATATGTATTAGCTCAATTTTCAGCTCACCGATGAGCTGGTGAGTCAAAGAATGGTTTCAAATGAATAAAAAATTCCCAGCATGGGATCAGCATCACACAGCAGGTAAAGAAATGATTAGTGTATCAGAGACAGACTAGATGACAGAACAAGCCAGTCCAGTTTTCTATGAGAGCTTGCTCCCTTCTTGCTGGTGCATCCTTCAGCAAATTACTGAACTGACTTTTTACTCACAACAGCCATGAACTCCAGCTGACCATGATCTCTGACCTCCCTGTGGAGATACTTCTGTTCTTTTTTTCTTGTCCTAAGAATAAACACATTGCCTTAAGAGTGCCCTGATGCATGCTCAATAATCCAGGTAGAAAAATCTAAAAAAGCTAAGTCTGGTCCTCAGTCTGGACATTCAAAAAACAAAACAAAACAAAGCAATGACAATGAAAAAAAAAATATTTTTTTCATTGTTTTGTTTTGTTTTTTGAATGTCCAGAAGACCAGACGTAGCTTTTTTAGATGCCTTAAACGTGCTATATGTAACTTTTCTAAAAATATATTTTTAACATATTTCTTCACTCTGTCACTATCTCCTGACAGATTGATGTTAGACAAGTTTTTTTTTTTTTCTTCTTTCGGCTTTTCCCTGCGTTAGGGGTCACCACAGCGATCTAGTCGCACGAAGATTTGGCAGTTGTTTTTACGCCGGATGCCCTTTCTGACACAACCACAGAGCACCGAGCAACCACAGCCCTCTGTGTGGAGTAGAGAGCTGCTATCTAGGGTTCCCGGATTGATGTTAGACAAGTAATCTCTGAAAAAAACTATAGTCATCTGGCTTCTCCAGGTGGTACTAAAAGCATTTCTAAAAACCCACAGTGACCCGCCGTTAACCAGCTAATAAAAACAGAATTTTGTTCATGAACGAGCTTGTCACGCCCATCTCCCACCTGTCCCAGCCCACAGCGCGCATCCGCACACGTTCTCGTTCAAAGGATTGCAAAGTGATGCAGGACTGTTTTGTATGTGACACAAATGTATTCAATTCCCCTTCTTCATTCCTGATCTGGACTTTTCTTTTGTTTTTTTGCCAAAAGTCAAGTAATCGCTTCCTCCTCCGCTGACTCCATGACTGAAATTATGAGAAATTAATTAATTTGTCACGAGCGAATTAAACTCGGGTTCAACGTGGCTGAGCGAGGCTCTGCAGATTCCTGGTGTTCTGGTGTGCTGGACCAGCGCTCCATGTTTTTATTTTATTTTTTAGAATGTTTTATTAACATATAAACACAGAACATCGCAGCGGCTGCAGCCAGAGCCAGCTGCAGCTTGTGCCTTTTTTTCCCACCCGACCTGTCAATCAATTCAGTACGCGCGTAGAGCGGCGTTCGGCCCAACGCAGAGCTATACTGCGGCCTTTAGCAACATTCCTGCTTGACAAGTAAGTGTCTTTGCTTGAATCATTTATTATTAAAACAAAACAATAAAGATAACAAAGGTTACAGTATCACATGCGTGTTCACGAGACAGGACATGCAGTGGAGGCGGAGCTATGGAGGTTGAGCTGCAGGTCAGCTGAGAGCAAGGGGAGGGACCAGAAAAGTTCTCTGTTCAAAAATTTTCTAAGTTCCAGTGTTTTCCAAAAACTACATATAGCACCTTTAAGATTCTTCATTCTAGAAGTTGCTTAAAAAAATTACGTGATAAATTCATTAATTCACCCTTTATTTATACATGTTAATCCCACTAAGCGTCAGGGACTCATAAGAGACCTGATTTTAACAAAGAGTGAGGACAACAGTGGATAATAACAACAACAATAGACAATCATAAAATAGGCAAATGTGTTTTTTTGTTTGTTTGTTTTTACAAATTTAAATAAAATGGCAACCAAAAGGACAGTCAAAAAGGAAAAAAAATGTAGTTAAAAAAATGTAGCTTCAGATTTTTTTTGCAAGATATTCCAGGAAACAGGAGCGGAGTAGGAAAATGCCCCTTTGTGTAGTTCATTTCTCACTAGGGGACACTGCAGGTAATCATGTCCTGAGAGCGCACGCTGTATCCACTCACACAATGACATGTAGGAGATGTATGAAGGCAGCAGACCAAGAAGTGATTTAAAGATGAAAATGTACCAGTGGAAGAGTCTGTGGGAAGTTAATGATGTCCAATTAACCAGTGAATACTGGGTGCAGTGGTGGGTACGATAATCACAGCCGGTTAAGAATCTTATATATTATTTTTACTAGCCTTATTGCAAATGCCACTTTACCTCTATACCAATATCAACTACCTCATACAAATACTGTGTACATAAACTTCATATGCTGCTTTGTCACTCTATTACAAATGTCAATGCCAGAACTTTCATTTTATTTTATAGATATACTTTTTACACTTTTATACTACTATGCAAAAAACTCATGACAGTATTACACTTTCTATTATTTCATTTTATGCTTATGTTTATTAAATGTTTAGTGTTTTAGTGTTTTTTGAGGTGTGGACGTGGGGAATGAGCTACTGCTGAAAAACTCTATACTTGTGCGTGAGTATTATGATAAAGCTTTGGTAAGTCCATATTTATTTAAATAAACTATATAACTAAATGTAAGATCATTTAAAAAGGTATTAAAAATTTGATAACCGATCTTTTCTCCCCCCATTATTTCCACAAACTGGACGTGGAAACGTCGGAGAGCCTTGAGTTGTTTATCGACGATTATTTTGAAAGGTTTGTCATGAGCGACCCTAATGTAACATCCGGTGCGGGTAGCGATTCGGCTAACACGAGCGGTAGCGGTGGCGAGTCGAAGCCGAATGCTAAACGGTACCGAGAGGGAAGCTCAGATAGCGTTTCGGAACCTTCGGTGGATAATTCAGGCTTCGTGACGATTCTGGAGTCAATTGATAAAAAGCTGTCTAGCTTGGACGCCCGGCTAGCGTTAGTAGAGGAACTACAGAAGGAAGTAATGGGGTTAAAACAATCACTGGAGTTCACCCAGGAACAGGTAGCATCTCTAGCTAATGAAAACATTGAGCTAAAGGTAACAGTTGGACAGCTTAAAGATCAGATGTTGCAACTTTCCGGGGATAATAAAAAATTTAAAGAGTCAGTATTAGATATCCAAGCCAGAAGTATGCGGGATAATGTTATTTTCTCTGGGATTCCGGAGGGGGCGGAGGAAAATCCGGAGGCCTTGGTTCGGGACTTCTTTCAAAAACAGCTAAAGTTGCCGAGTGAAACCATTAAAGCAATTACTTTTCATCGAGTTCACCGCCTCGGTGCTAAACGGCCTGGGAACACTAGACCGCGCCCGATAATAGCTAAATTCGAACATTATAAACAAAAGGAACAGGTTAAAAGCCGAGGTAGGGAACTACGTGGGACACATTTTAGTATGAACGATCAATATCCTGCAGAAATCCTGAGCAGAAGGAAAGTACTATTCCCGATAAGAAAGAAAAATATAAGCGAAGGAATAAGAGCTAACATCTCCGTGGATAAACTCTATATAAACGGTCAGCTGTTTAGAGATCCAGAAACTACTCCTTGGCTTTATTAGCCATATGATCAAGGTAAGAACTATATCGGTTGCTAATATTGATTAATATTATTAAATATAGTATTTGTTAATATTACTTACCAGATATATTTAATTTTTTTTCAGCACAGCTCGGTGGTGGGACACACTCAGATAGTGGTGATACACAAGGTGGGATGACACTTGATGTGGTAAGAGGGTGTTTTTGTTGTTTTTTCTTATCTGAATTATGTTTCCATGTATATCATTTCTCTTTGTTTTCTTGTCTATATTTTTCTAACTCAACAATTATCAGCGCACAAGCACAAGGGTTCACACACGTCTTTGTATATCCATACAATTACTTTATGAATGAAAACTTCCCTGATTCATTTTCAAAAGAAACAGCAATTACTTTATTTAAAAATCATATATAGTTATTCATTAAGGGATATGTTTTTGTCTGGATATATTACTATCTTATATATTTCAGATAATGGGTGTGGTTTAGCTATATTATCATTAGCACAGGTATGGGTACCTTAGGGTTTGTCACATGGAACATTAATGGAGCCGGTAGCCAACGTAAAAAATATAGAATTTTTAACCAGATTAAAAGATTAAAGGCAGATGTTGTATTACTCCAAGAAATTCATAAATTGGCATCAACTGTGGAGGAGCTTAAATCTTCAGAGTTTCCTAATGTATTCTCAGCATGTTATAATTCAAGACAAAGAGGGGTGGCAATTTTAATAAATAAAAATGTTAACTTCACAGTATTAGATCAGGTTATAGACCCGCACGGTAGATATATAATATTAAAGTTATCAATATTTAGACAAAATTATTGTATTGTTAGCATATATGGACCGAATGTAGACGACGCAGCTTTTTTTCATGATTTTTTTTCCACCCTATCAAATCACATGGATTCCTCACTGGTGATGGGAGGTGATCTCAACTTTGGTTTAGATGACAAATTAGACAGACTGAATGCAGCGGGAACTCAACGCAGTTGGCAATCTATAAATATAGTTAAACAGTATATGAATGATTATGGGCTCTGCGATGCATGGCGTTGTTTTCACCCTGATAGCAAAGAATATTCTTTCTTTTCACATGTGCATCACTCATATTCTCGTCTAGATTATTTCATAGTAAGCAATTCATTGATGACAAACATTTCAGACACTAAGATACACCCTATTGCTGTCAGCGATCATGCACCAGTTACTGTAAATTTAGATTTAAAAAAAACAACAACAAAAAATATAAATTGGAGATTAAATACATCACTGCTACAAGAAGAAGAATTTTTGCAATATTTTAAAAAAGAATGGGCATCGTATCTAGAGTTTAATGACTTGCCAGGAACTTCAGCATGTACACTTTGGGAGGCTGGGAAAACAGTCATGAGAGGTAAAATAATATCCTATTCAACAAATAAAAAGAAAAAAGAAAATAAACGTATTGATGAATTAGAGAAATCCATTAAATTGTTAGAAGGTCTACAAGGTGAGGAAACACAGCAAAAGCTACGCAAATTAAAATTAGAACTAAATGAATATATTGATAAGAAAAATAAATTCTTGATACAAAGACTTAGATTAGATCATTTTGAATACGGTAATAAATCAGGGAACTTTTTAGCTAATCAACTCAAATTAAACAAAGAAAAAACATCTATATATGGTATTAAAGATGAAAATGGAAATATATTTTATGATGAGGGAAAAATAAACGATGTTTTTAAAGATTTCTATAAAACTCTATACACTCCACAAATAAATCCATCTAATGAGGATATTAATGAATTCTTGGAGAAAGTAACACTTCCAAAACTAGATATTAGTCAGTCATCAAAACTAGACTCACCATTAACATCAGATGAGCTCCATGAAGCAATTAAAAGCATGCCTAATAAGAAATCTCCAGGTCCTGATGGCTATCCAGTGGAATTCTATAAAGAATTCTGGGATATACTGGAACCGATATTCTATAGAGTGCTACTTGAGTCAGAAGGAAATGGCAGGCTACCAACACATATGAATTCAGCTAACATTAGTCTCTTATTAAAATCAGGCAAAGACCCAGTATTACCTACCAGTTATCGTCCAATCTCTCTTATTAATGTAGATGTTAAAATAATTTGTAAAGTCTTATCAAAAAGACTAGAGAAGATAACTCCTGTTATTATACATCCAGACCAAACCGGATTCATAAAGGGAAGACACTCGAACACAAACACTCGCAGATTATATAATGTAATAGAGTATTCGTATTTTAAAAATATTGAAACAGCTATTTTTTCTTTAGATGCTGAAAAAGCATTCGATAGAGTAAATTGGAATTTTTTATTTGCTACCTTAAATAAATTTGGTTTTGGGAATTACTTCATTAACTGGTTAAAAATATTATATAGTTCACCAACAGCGTGCGTCAGGACAAATAATCAATTATCTTCAAGCTTCTGTTTACAGAGGGGCACCAGGCAAGGTTGCCCACTTTCACCAGCATTATTTGCTATTTTTATTGAACCTTTAGCAGCAGCAATAAGGCAAAGTGCTGATATTAAAGGAATAAAGGGTAGAAACATAGAACATAAAATTAGTCTTTATGCTGATGATGTTTTGCTTTTTCTTGAGAACTCAGGAAACTCAATATCTAATGTTATCAAGTTAATAAACTCATTCTCAAAAGTTTCTGATTACTCTATAAACTGGACAAAATCTACAGTTCTTCCAATAAATTGCGTGTTTAATAATTCTCTTAATGAAAGACTGCAATCAGGTAACATTAAATATTTAGGTGTTAATATCTCTCCTAAATTAGAGGATTTAATAAAATTAAATCATATCCCATTATTAAAGAAAATTGAAGACGATCTTACTAGATGGAGATCTCTACCCATATCACTTATGGGAAGAGTTGCCTCAGTAAAAATGATGGTGCTGCCGAGAATAAATTATTTATTCTCAATGATTCCAAATAAACCTTCAACTGAATGGTTTAAGTCCCTGGACTCTTCTATATCTAAATTCCTTTGGAAAAATAAAACTCCACGTATTAGTTTAAAAACATTACAGAAATCTAAAGATACCGGAGGATTAGAACTTCCAAACTTTTATTACTACTATTTAGCCAACAGGTTACAATATATATCAAAGTGGTTAAAACCGAATGCACTAGATGAAACTTGGATAGATATAGAACAAACTTTATGTAATAATATTAGGATTTCAGATCTACCATTTATCAGTACAGATTTAAAAAGACATGTCTGCTTTAAGAGCATCAATATTGGCTCATCTCTGACAGCATGGTGGGAGTATCTGAAAATGACAAAGTCTTCACTACTCCCATGCAGACATACACCTCTCTGGAACAATCCTGACATTCAACAAGAAAATAATATGTTAAATTTCTCAGGTTGGAGAATGAAAGGTATTGAATGTCTGGAACACATATTTGAGGGTATAGACTTTATTCCATTTAATAAATTAATAATACAATATGGCATTGATAATAAATATTTCCTACAATACCAACAAATTAAGTCAATTGTAAAAAAGAAATTTAAGCTTAATAAAACAGTGTTGGAAACACCAACATGTGTGTTAGAGTTTATTAATTTTCAACCACCCAAATTATTATCTAAAATATACAAAAAATTGTCTAGAATCGATGACTCGATAGCACTACCTGTTGAAAAATGGGAGTCAGATTTATCAATCAACTTTGAACAAAAAATTTGGTCTCAAGTATGTTCAAATACTTTTAAATTGACTAGAATCTCCAATTTACAATTAATACAATATAAGGTTCTCTATAGAGTACATTATACAGGTCAGCGAATGTTTAAGATGGGCTTTATACCATCTAACAAGTGCTCACAGTGCATAAGTAATACACCTGATGATTATATTCACGCGCTCTGGTTCTGTCCACCCGTTCAGAGGTTCTGGGTACAGGTATGTGAAGACTTGTCTAAATGTTTGAAATTTAATATCCCACTCTCTCCATCTGTTTGCTTATTGGGTATCTTTGAAGATGTTATACTAGAAAAAAATACATCCTATATGCTTTTCACTGCCTTATGCATCGCAAAGAAAACCATACTCGTAAATTGGAAAAATAAAAATAATCTTAGCATTAATCAGTATAAAAATCTTCTGTTAGATCATATTAGTCTTGAAACAGCATCTGCCGACACATTGGATCAATCTATTTGGCATTCTTTGATCGGTTCCGTTACGTAGTGAGGGTGGGGGGTCTGGGATGTGGCCTTGTGGGGCATTGGGGCTGGAGGGTTGGGGTTTGGGGCACGGGGGTTGGGGCTGCTTGGGCGGGGAGGACCCTGTCTTCGACCTGGGGAGGACCGGGGGGGTTCTGGGGGATATCTGCTAGGGGCGGCATGCGGGCCCTCGGGTGGTCGGTGGCGGCAGTCATGGGTCGCCGGTCGGTGACCCGGCTGTGCTGGGGTGGTTTCGGGGCGGGTGCCGGGGGCTTGGGACTCTGGGGACGTGTCGTCCCCGGGCTTGGGCCTGGTGGGGATCGGGGATCGTGGGCTCTGGTGGGCGGGTCGCCGGGCATGGGCTGACTGGCGCTCTGGTGCCCGGCTCTGGCCGGGGGCCCTCGGCTCGCTGGTGGGTTGGGGGTTCATATGCTGGGGGGTGGGTGTCTGGGGGCGTGACTGGTGGCCAATGGGAGGGGGCGGGCAAACCCAGCCTGGGTGTCTAATGTGTTATGTGTTCTGAAAGTTGTTAATATGAAGGGTGGGTGTAGTATTTCTTCTGGGGTGGGGATTGAGTGGATGTCCTTGATGATGGTCTTGGACTATGCTTGGCCGGTGTGCGGGCCCTGGTTGGGGCCTGTTCTTGGTGCTTCCTGGCTCTGTCGGCGGTTGGGCGGGCGCTCTTGGCCGTGTCGTCCATGTGGGATTTTGTGTCCTCTTGGACGGCGGGCTGACTGCGGTTCGCAGGGGTCACGGCGGCCCTGGTGGGTGTGGGCTGTTGGTTCTGCTGTTGGCGGCCCTCTCAATGGCCTGGCGGTCGGAGAGGTGTTTCTTTTTCCTCGCTCCTTGGGTGGACCTTGGCGAGCTGGGGGGGTACGCAGGGTCAGCGGGGGAGCTGACTCGCTGTGGGAGCACTGTTCCTGCAGATATTTTTCTCCCCATCCCTCAACACGCACCTCCGCCCTCTTCATCTTAAATTAATACATGTAGGGAATTTGAGTCTCGGGTGTGCTGCAATGGTTCTACATCTCTGTTGTTCAGAACACCTGGGACTCAATTTTATATACACTTTAGACATTCATTCATAAACTTCTTCATAAAAGTCACATATAGGGAATGGATTGAGCACTATGGCTATGGGTGGCGGGATGACACCAATCTCACCCCCATGCCTATGCTCACTCAACATTATGCATTTAGACAATTAGGGCTTGGGTTAGAGTTGGAGTGGAGGGGAAACTGGTACAATGCCAGCCTTTGCTCCTTCTCTTTCCTTTTTAAGTACACTTTAGAACAACACTCACCAACAGTACATTTGGGGACGGGGGTGTGTGTGTCGGGGTCTTGATTTGTTAATTTCAATTTTATTTATTTATGTATTTATTTATATATATATATATTATTTATTTATTTTTCTCTTACCCCCCTGGTTGCCTGGCGGACATTCTGGGGGTGGGCCGTCAGGGGTTGTGCTGGGGTGTGGGGGGGTTCGGGGCCTGCGGGTTTGCCGTGGGCGGGACTGGCAGTGCGCTCCCCCTGGGGCTGCTTGGGCTCGAGTGTCCTGCCCTGTCCTGTCGGCGGGGCGCGGGGTGGGCCGGATCTTGGATTCTGACACCGATCAGCTGAGCTCCTGGTTTGACGCCTCCTGTCAAACCATTTTGGACTCTGTGGCACCATTTAAACTGGTGCAACCTAAAGCCAGATCTGAACCCTGGTTCAATGAAAAAACTCTTGCAGCCAGACAGGAGTGCCGCAGAGCTGAACGGAGATGGAAAAAGGATAAACTGGAGGTTTCATTTCACATTTTAAAGGACTGTCAACGTCAGTACCAGAACATTGTTAAAGAGGCCAAAAAACAATACTTGTCAGACATTATCACGTCCAATCACAACAACCTGCGTGTCCTTTTTGAGACTATTGACTCTGTCTTGAAGGCCCCACAACCTGTCTGCCATGAAGCCTCAACTGAACTCTGTAATGACTTCCTGCAGTTTTTTATAAA
>JBBPBX010062449.1:8873-20829 GCA_038048925.1 Garcialebias charrua | reverse complement strand
TCTGCTGGGAGAATTATGATGTTTTTGTCCTTGCTAAGCGTGGTGAGTGCATCCCTCTCTTCTCTACTGATGTTGGAAGGTGGTGGTTTAGCATTACTGAGACAGGCTGAAACTTTGACTCTGAGTTGTTCTGCTTCAAAGTCTTTAATTTTGTTGTTACGGATGGCTGACTCAGTGGCTGTGATCATCTCCACCAGTGGAATTCTACTTGGTGCCACTGCAAAGTTTAGCCCCCTGGCAAGAATCTCTGTCTCCGGCTGGGTGAGCTGTCTGTCAGATAAATTCTTCACCCACTTTTCTGTCTCCCCGGCATGTAACTGTGTATCGGAGTGTTGTCTTACACTGAATGTGTTGTTGTTGGAATTGTTATGGTGTTGACGAGTTATCAGTGAGTTAAATTTGTTTTGTTGTCGAGTCTTGGACTTGACATGCTGTGCTAAGCGTGCCCGATCTGTACAGTCCATCACTTGCTGAAGTGTGGTCTGATCTAGGCACGTTGTTAGTTTTTGATAAATTTGCTCTTCTTTGGCCTTCAAGGCCTCAATGGTAAAATTGGTCTGTCTTACCCGTTCATTCAGCAGCTGCGTCTGTGCCTTCTGAAGGATGTTGCTTGCCCGGTGCCCGCTGACCGATGAATTCAGTTCCACTGCGTCTGTGCCTTCTGAAGGATCCCGCTTGCCCGGTGCCCGCTGACCGATGATTTCAGTTCCAGGCTCTTGGGAATAATGCCACTTTGTCTGCATCTAAGGTTGAATCGCAAGTGGTTCCTGTAGTCCGCCCTCTTCCTAGCTGTTTTCTCAAACTCTCTAACAAGTTTGAGGCAATCCTGGCCAAAGTGGTTCAAAATACTCTGATGCATGCTCAATAATCCAGGTAGAAAAATCTAAAAAAGCTAAGTCTGGTCCTCTGGACATTCAAAAAACAAAACAAAAAACAAAGCAAAAAAAAATTGTAGAAACGTTTCGTCTTTCGTCCGAAAGACTTCCTCAGTCTGAGGTGCTGGGTTCAGCTCAGTCTTATAAATAGCACCCTCTCACAGTGTTACACAACCAGTTGGCTGATGACAGCCTGAAACCAGCTGCTCACATGATCAAGGAGGACCATCAGCCTAACAATGGATCGTTAGCACCCTGATGGTTGTTTGCTATTCACAGAGGGCTGAGTGATACCAGCAATCACAGCATTGTAGGAGGGGGACAGTTGAACCCGGAGGCCTCCACCCCTGTTTAATGATGGGCGGTTTCTTTTCACAAAGATGGCCTCCTTTACTCCTCTCTCAAACCATCGTTCCTCTCTATCAAGGATGTGAACATCTTCATCCCTGAAAGAGTGACCGCTGGCCTGGAGATGAGTGTAGACTGCAGAGTCCTGACCTGTTCCTGTTGATGAAGCAGTAGAGGTGGTCTGTTTAAGGTTAAAATCAGACACCACTCTGAACAGCAGAACCACGCTTTCCACAGAGCAACTGTGTCAACTCTTGAAACTGTGCCTGCAGTCAACCTACTTCACATATGGGGAGCAATATTATAGGCAGAAACATGGATGTGCTATGGGGTCTCCAGTTTCTCCTATTGTTGCCAACCTGTACATGGAGGAGGTAGAAAAGAGAGCCTTGACATCCTTTACGGGGAGACCACCAAGTCATTGGTTCAGGTATGTTGATGACACCTGGGTTAAAATTAAATCTCAGGAAGTCCAACATTTCACTGATCACATCAACTCTGTGGATAAATATATCAAGTTCACACGAGAAGATGTAAGAAATGGCAGGTTGGCTTTCTTGGACTGTGAGGTCTCAGTTTCTGATAGAGGAAATTTGCAAACTGAGGTGTACCGCAAACCCACCCACACAGACCAGTATTTACAGTTTGACTCCCATCACCCTCTGGAGCACAAGTTAGGAGTCATCAGGACTCTGTATCACAGAGCAGACAGCGTCCCCACTAACTCAGGAGCCAGACAGAAGGAGAAATCACACACAAAACAGGCTCTAGAGAAATGTGGATATCCTAACTGGGCCTTCCTGGTCATTCCATATGCTGCAGGAGTTTCAGAGACATTGAGACGTTTATTTTCTAAACACAACGTCCCAGTGGCTTTTAAACCCAAAATACATTACGGCAAAGACTGGTTCATCCCAAAGATCCAGTCCCCCGGCACAAACAGAGTAATATTGTGTATGCTGTTCAGTGTCAGGAGGGCTGTGATCAGTCTTATATCGGGGAAACTAAACAGCCACTGGCCAAAAGGATGGCCCAGCACAGAAGATCAACATCATCAGGTCAGGACTCTGCGGTCTACACTCATCTCCAGGCCAGCGGTCACTCTTTCAGGGATGAAGATGTTCACATCCTTGATAGAGAGGAACATGGTTTGAGAGAGGAGTAAAGGAGGCCATCTTTGTGAAAAGAAACCGTCCATCATTAAACGGAGGTGGAGGCCTCCGGGTTCAACTGTCCCCCACTTACAATGCTGTTATTGCTAGTATCACTCAGCCCTCTGTGAATAGCAAACAACCATCAGGGTGTTAACGATCCATCGTCAGGCTGATGGTCCTCCTTGCTCATGTGAGCAGCTGGTTTCAGGCTGTCATCAGCCAACTGGTTGATCCACTGTGGGAGGGTGCTATTTATAAGACTGAGCTGAATACAGCTTCTCAGACTGAGGAAGTCTTTCGGACGAAAGACGAAACGTTTCTACAGTTTTTTTTTGTGCTTTATTTTTTATTTTTTGAATGTCCAGAGGACCAGACTTAGCTTTTTTAGATTTTTCTACCTGGATTATTGAGCATGCATCAGGGTGTCAAACCTAGGTTACCCCAACACACGCTGTTTCCCTTGTTCTTCGAGTACAAGTCTTAACCTCATGGACGCTGTTATTACATGAACATTAGACTTTTCTGTCAGTTAAAAAGGAGTCAAATATGTTGACAAATACCTTCTTTACTGAGCTCCACGATTGCCTACAAAGTTAAGAGGATGGAGGATTTTGCGAGAGAGGAGCGCCTCTGACTCATTTGCTGAGCTTCAGAACAAAGTCCATCGCAGAGTGCCCAGTGAGAAATGCAACCCAGGCTGCCTTGAGCACCTTCTTCTGGCTTTTCCCTTTTCAGGGGTCACCACAGCGAGTCATCCTCCTCCACCTCACTCTGTCCTCTGCATCCTCTGTTCTCACTCCAACTACCTTCATGTCCTCTCTAACTGCATCCATACATCTCCTCTTCTTTTCCTCTTTGTGTGCGTGTGTGTGTGTGTGTGTGTGTGTGTGGGGGGGGGGTGTTAATAAAAAAATAAATTTAAAGTCATGGTCAGTTTTTTTATGTCTGATGTTTGCATTACCGTAGTAGTTCTGAAGATACAAACCACTGTGTATTTACTAGACTGCTTTTGGTCCAGCTTGTGATTTGTACATCATGATGTTGGTACATAAATCTAAATTAAAGACTAATGTTGATGTAGAAAACTGGGTGATGTTAAAATGTAAAGATGTTAGAAGCCAACTATTTGTATTGCAGATTTAAAACAAATGTAGTTATATAAAGTGCTTCACATATTAAAAATAAAAAATAAATGGAGGGTTAGGGTAAAAAAAAAACAACTACCGGTAACCATTGGTGTTTTACATGGTCTACCTACATGCAAAACCTGTATTTTCAGGCAGAGTATATCATATTCCCAAATATGCATGAATTTGCATAAATGAAAAATCCTTAAATATCCGAATGACATCTGCAACGACGTGATACGCCAAAGATCTGCTGGAACTCTTGAGGGATCGCATATTTCCAGGTACTTCACAGATAAAAATCCATAAATATACGACTGACATCTTCATCGTGATACGTCAAAGATCTGCTGGATCTCTGAGAAATCGCATACTTCAGAGATACTTCACAGATAAAAATCCATAAATATACGACTGACATCTTCATCGTGATACGTCAAAGATCTGCTGGATCTCTGAGAAATCGCATACTTCAGAGATACTTCACAGATAAAAATCCATAAATATACGACTGACATCTTCATCGTGATACGTCAAAGATCTGCTGGATCTCTGAGAAATCGCATACTTCAGAGATACTTCACAGATAAAAATCCATAAATATACGACTGACATCTTAAACGTGATACGTCAAAGATCTGCTGGATCTCTGAGAAATCGCATACTTCAGAGATACTTCACAGATAAAAATCCATAAATATACGACTGACATCTTCATCGTGATACGTCAAAGATCTGCTGGATCTCTGAGAAATCGCATACTTCAGATATACTTCACAGATAAAAATCCATAAATATACGACTGACATCTTCATCGTGATACGTCAAAGATCTGCTGGATCTCTGAGAAATCGCATACTTCAGATATACTTCACAGATAAAAATCCATAAATATACGACTGACATCTTAAACGTGATACGTCAAAGATCTGCTGGATCTCTGAGAAATCGCATACTTCACAGATACTTCACAGATAAAAATCCATAAATATACGACTGACATCTGTCACGTATACGTAAATATAAACAATCATACGTCATATATGCGGCAAGTATCCGAAGAGATGTAAGCAGTAATCCCGAGGGATAACAGAGCCACATATTTCTGGATCTGCAGCAGATAAAGTATCCGGATTTTGTGATTTTTTAAGGATCAATAAAGTTCGGATCTGTTCGTATCCGGGGATATCCGAAACTGGATTTTCCGAGGATGCGATACGGAAATTCCCGGAAATTGTCCGTATATGTGAAGGATGCGGAGATATACCACATCTGATACTCCCGTATATCTATGGTTTTTGTGCAGTGTCAGCTGTTAAAATATGCAGTAAATGTGACAGGCAGGAGGAGGAGAGAGGAGGCACGGTGACGGAGGGATTTAGTGCATTTTGACCCGACAACGAAGCAGGGATTCATTATGTGCTCAAACACAGAGGCCAGGATTCGACAAATAAAAACGTGCATTCATCTTATTATCAAATGTTTCGCAAAGGGAGACATGTGCCTCAAACTGTTACGGCAACCAAGCAGCAAGCCTTGCATTCAATTTTTTAAAATTAAGAGAAAAGTTTTATGCAAGCAATCAGAGGGGGAAAAACAGCTCAATAAAAGAAATCAAATCTCAAAGGTCTAGCAAAGGAAGACGTGCTCCTCAAAATGTGCCGCCAGCCAAACCCGTTTCTCTGCACTGGTGCAGTTAACAGTAAAGATGGTTCACAAAAATCAACTAGTTCTTAAAAACCAGTGCTGTAAACAGGCAATTAAGTTCATATTTTATGAGGGAGCCTCCAAGATGTCTTGTCGTTTCAAAATACAGGTAGTCCTCGACTTACGACGGTCTCGAGTTACGACATTTCGCGGTTACAACGCATCTCCCATAAAAAATAAAAATAAAATTTTGAAAATTTATTTTGAAAAGCAGAGTTACGCAGTTTCCGGTTTTACGTATTACACATAGTGGCGGAGGAATGCTACACATTACTCTCTAAAAAAGCTAAGTCTGGTCTTCTGGACATTCAAAAAACAAAACTGTACTGTGAACCCTGTTTTACGTTGTAAACGGAACGGAATACGGCAGATGGACCGAGCTGGTCGGCGGTTTTACGTCGTAAACGCAATAGAGAATACGGAGGAGGGACGGAGGAAACGGCTTCACCAATCACCACAGCATCCCAGTAGGAAATTAACTTGTTTTTCCCTTCGTTATGGCTCCCAAATGTATGTGTGTTTTGATAATTATGTAGGGTACTGTGTTAGGATTGGCTAAGTGCTTGGTAAAATACAGTACTGTACGTATAAGGTGCAGTATGTACGTATGTTCCGACTTTCGTCGAAATTTGGTTTACGACGCAGCGGTGGAACAGATCTCTGTCGTAAGTCGAGGACTACCTGTTTCTTCATGAAACTCACACTTTTGCTGCTGTTTCTTACAAAATAGTCACAAAGTCGACTCAGACATTTGCATCGGAGCTCTCCTGTTTAATTAATCAGTCAGTTCTGCAGAGAAGATCTCCGATCAGCGAACTTTAAACTCTCCTCCCGACCCGTTAATGTAAACTGTTTATGAACGGTAGCAGACAACCTGAAGAAGCTGTCCTCCACACTGACCCATCAGATGAACCCTCAGACCGCAGGAACATCGTCTTCAGCTCCACGACTTCTTGACTCTGGGATGTGCCAGTGAACCAGCACCAGTTTGGTGGGTCTGCAGACTGGCTTGGCTTTTCCACAACAGCTGTTTTTACTTACTTTACCAGTGACTGAACTGTTGGTTTTATTATGCTTCTTTATAAGTTGTAGCTGTTCGGGACTTTAACAGATTTTCACCTTTTTGCATCCAAATTAAAGATTTTTCCTCCAATACTTTACAATAAATTCCCTTTTTTTTTAAACGTTGTGCAATCTAAAATTAAACGAGTCGCATTTCAGTTAGAATTTCCATCTTTTTTCTGCTTTTTGAAAAGAAAATTAAGTGAGAATAGCTTTATTAAAAACAAACTAACGGAGATAAAAACTAAAGAATATAGCAGAGGTCACCAACATTAAGCGTTCTTCTTGTTGGTTAATGGAAAGAAAAATAAATGTCTGAAAACCAACAAACGAATGTCTCTTAAAGTAAACTAAACATCCATTTACCGTAACATAAAAAAGCAGTTTTTGGCTAAACTTTCCTTTGGCTTATTTATCTGGTGAAAAGTTTTACATGCAATTATAAACAAAATATAATTGGTTGAAGGAGAAAAAAAAACGTAATATTGCCTTTTTAGGCTGACATCTGAATTAAAAATTACTGTTCACAGGCATCGAGAGGAGCCAGTTGAGGTGGCTCGGGCATCTGGTTAGGATGCCTCCTGGACGCCTCCCTGGTGAGGTGTTCCGGGCATGTCCCACCGGGAGGAGACCCAGAGGAAGACCCAGGACACGCTGGAGGGACTATGTTTCTCGGCTGGCCTGGGAACGCCTTGGGATTCCCCCGGAGGAGCTGCTCCAAGTGGCTGGGGAGAGGGAAGTCTGGGCCTCCCTACTTAGGCTGCTACCCCCGCGACCCGACCCCGGATAAGCGGAAGAAGATGGATGGATGGATGGATGGATGTTCACAGGCAGTGATTTTATGTGCTGGGAGGATGACAGAGTGTAGCAGCTTTATTTATAATTTATTTAAAAATAAAAACAGTTAGATGTGAAAAGAGCTTCTGACATGCCTGAAAAAACATTTGCACAAAAAGTAAATGTCAAGCAGAAGAAAACATTCTTCTCTGTGTTTGCAGACACTTCACTCACATTTCATTTCAATCTGTTTCTTCAATCAAGTGGGCGTGGTCACTAGTAGGTGTGGCAGTTCCTGGTCCCGCCCATTTTTGGGAAGTCTGTTTTTTGGGGGCACCTAATTTAAAATAAACTAATTGTTACCTTTATAAGAGAAACTACTTTAGATTTTAGAACCTTAAAATGTTTTTGAACTGACTGAACATGTTTAATAAATAAAATTGGTTTTTCATTTAGCTGCTGTGTCTGACGCTGGTTCTGTTCATCCAGATGTTTGTTTGTAATGACAAGTTTTAACCCTTTAGACCATTTTATTGGCTGCTGAGCTGAAATTTAAGGATAACTACAAGAAAAGTAATCACAATTCTATTTTTCATAAATTGTTTTATTTATTATTATTATTTATTATTATTATTATTATTTGTGAAATAGCTGCAAAAAATTAATTTTCTAACCGAAGCACGCCTGATTTTTCTGATGGAACAAAGTAATTTTTGGAAACAATCTAAAAACCTAATAAACTTTTGCTGTTTAAAAGCTCCTACAGCCCAGAACAGGTTTGCTAAACTCAGTAAATTTTGAAATCTGCTTAGAAACCTTCTCTCAAGCAGCAGCACAGCAACAAACTCAACCTTTTGACTAAATAAAGCCTATTATTAGGTAATTATTACCAATTAACTGATGAATAGTCATCCTAACTAATGAATAAAGTAATAATTTCATTGAATATTTGCTGAAAGTTTCATATTAATATCTAAAAAGAGCTGAAGAAATAATAATTTTATGACAAGTTGATCTTTTCATATCGTTTTGTCTATTTGAAAGCATGAAAAAATCCAGAATTGGACATTTTAAAAGGTTTTAATTATTTTAAAATAAGAAACATGCATTTTAAATCACTTGGAATACTTTAAATGAACATGTATGTATAGTTGTAAAGTATGGAAGCGGATGTGAGACGAAATGAAAACTAAAATGGTTTAGCAGGAATGCTTTTTCATTTCAAAGCCAAGCTGCCTTTTTTGAGTCATAAATAAAATTAAAAATGAATAAACCAAACTGCATTTTCATTTTCTTCTTCGAGACTGCTCAATTTGTAACTTAATTAAAATGATAAGTAAAATAACATTTAACATTTAATTTTCAATATATGTCTTTGTAAAAAGTGGCCAAAATTCATTTTGAAATGTCAATTTTGAAAATTAAAATGAAATAGCAGAAATGCTTTTTCATTTCAGAGGCAAGCTGCCTTTTTTGAGTCAGAAATAAAATTAAGATTAAATCATTTTCATTTTCTAGATCAAAACTGCTCATTTTGTAGCAGAACTCCAGAGGAAACTAAGAGCAATTTGCATTTTCATTTTCACTCTGAACCGTGCTCAAAGTGTGACATTAATCAATCTCAGTTGGCAAATCCAAGTCCCGCCCACTGAATCACTGATTGGTTGTTTTAGCAGCAGGCGGAGATTTAGACAGGAGGACAGTGTCCTGCTATCACATGTACCCATGGGCGTAGCCAGAATTTTGTGGGGGGCGGTTCGTTTTAAAGGAGAAGTTGACAATGTATACTAATGTGCCTGGATAGCTCAATGGATAAAGCGTCTGCCTTCAGTCCCAAAGCTCATAGGGATCAAGTCCCGCATGGTACAATGTTTTTTTTTTTTTCTCGATTCAAACAACTAATTTTACATTTGTCTTTTATTGGATAAAAAAAGTAGTTAATATGCCTGTGAAGAAAGAAGAATGTGTTAACCACAGGCTGTGGTTAACACATTCTTCTTTTTTTATCCAATAAAAGAGTGTTTGAAAAAAAAATAGTTTGAGAAGGGGCAGATAAGATTATTTTCTTCGTCTGATTCCTTTCATTTAATGCATTGTTTTATTTCTTGCCGTTTTGTAAATAGTTTTCTTGTGCTTTTTTAATCTGGAATGAATAAAAAAAAAAAAAACATTGTACCATGCGGGACTTGATCCCACGAGCTTTGGGACTGAAGGCAGACGCTTTATCCATTGAGCTATCCAGGCACATTAGTATACATTGTCAACTTCTCCTTTAAAACGAACCGCCCCCCACAAAATTCTGGCTACGCCCATGGGTACATGTGATAGCAGGACACTGTCCTCCTGTCTAAATCTCCGCCTGCTGCTAAAACAACCAATCAGTGATTCAGTGGGCGGGACTTGGATTTGCCAACTGAGATTGATTAATGTCACACTTTGAGCACGGTTCAGAGTGAAAATGAAAATGCAAATTGCTCTTAGTTTCCTCTGGAGTTCTGCTACAAAATGAGCAGTTTTGATCTAGAAAATGAAAATGATTTAATCTTAATTTTATTTCTGACTCAAAAAAGGCAGCTTGCCTCTGAAATGAAAAAGCATTTCTGCTATTTCATTTTAATTTTCAAAATTGACATTTCAAAATGAATTTTGGCCACTTTTTACAAAGACATATATTGAAAATTAAATGTTAAATGTTATTTTACTTATCATTTTAATTAAGTTACAAATTGAGCAGTCTCGAAGAAGAAAATGAAAATGCAGTTTGGTTTATTCATTTTTAATTTTATTTATGACTCAAAAAAGGCAGCTTGGCTTTGAAATGAAAAAGCATTCCTGCTAAACCATTTTAGTTTTCATTTCGTCTCACATCCGCTTCCATAGTAAAGTATAATTTCACTTTAAAAACAGCTGAAGAAACGTGAAACATGAAGCTGCAGCAGGATTTTTAGACGCTTTAACTCGCACTGAAAGTGTGAGAATTGGCAGCTTGTTTCAAAACAAAGCTCGTAATTGTCACGACAGAGACGGTTCTCAGACCCCGTCCCTCCCCTCTGTCCCACCGCTGTCCCTGTTGGACTCCTCGTGGACGGAGACAATGTGCTCCTCTGTGCTCTTCAAAGGCCGAACCTTTCTGTTCACACGCGATCTCCACCGAACACGGATCTGATTCTGTTTCTTCTCCACTCCCTCCACTCGTCTTTTCTTTATCACACTTTCATCTTTGCCTACTTTTAGTCAAACTTCAACTTTTTACATAAACGCTTTGAATATACTCAAAGAAACTAATTAAAACTCCCTAAAATCAGACCGCCATGTTGATTAACAGCCATGTCAGCAGTTTACTGTATCGTGATAAAATTAAGTTTTTAAGAAGCAAATCTTTACTACATCTAAAAAAAATGTACTATAAAATATTCTAATTTATGGTGTAAAAAATACTTTTTATAAAATGGTAGTTGTTTGTGTTACCTTTTTTAAAATATAAACTTTTTTTTTATCTATAATATCATTTGAACATGTAAAAAATAATAAAATGTAATAATGTATGTAATTTTACCAATTATTTTAAAAGGATGTGTCTAAATAATTATTTCAATTTTCTTCTTCTTTTTTTGTTGTTGCTTTAAACCTTAAATATTTTAATGGAACATTTACTGAAAAAAACATTAATTTAAAAATAAGTAGATTAAAATTACAAGTAAAAAACACAAAATAAAACAGTTATTTATGTTTGTAATTTAGGGTCTATCTAAAATAGCATTGTATAATTGTGATTTATTTTATTTTATTAATTGTTATTACTATTACCTTTACTTTGCGCAAATGTTATTTATTTTTACTTTAGATATAGGTGGGTATCTGCTGTCTGGGGTTGTGTTTTTGGGTTAAAATCTGTGAAAATCTGATTGTTATGCATGTTTTTGTACCATATTTGTCAATACAGTACCTGTATACAGCTAATAATCAATAAAAAAGCTGTAAAATGAAATGTTTGTAATTTAGTAAATCCATAAATAAACAGGTTTATGAACATTTAAATTAAAAAATCAAAGAAACAACAAAATAAAGCAATAAAAATAAAAACTAAATTTTTAGGATATATTACCGGTAAGTGGTTTTGTAATTTATCTTGCAACAGTTTGAGCAGAGAGTCTCAGACTTTTATTTTGTAGGTCAAAAGCTAAATAAATCTTGTAGTGCAGCTCATTTCTTCTTCTTTCTTTTAACTTTATTGTTATTAACCAACCCTCTGAGGTACGAGTTTCCCTCTGGAACTCACAGAAAGTAAACCAGACTGGTGTTTCTCTCTTTTTCCTCCTGCTCAGATCATTTTCAAAACCGCTTCTCTGAGGTCACAGCTCCGTCTGCTGCAGTCACGCAACCCTGAGCCTGCTCAGTCAGCTCCACACACACACACACACACACACACACACACACACACACACACAAACAACACAAACACACACACACACACACACACACACACTACAGCGAGTCTTAAAGACACAGCGAGGCCTTTGGACAGTCTATTTTTAGATCTCTGTGCTCAAAGTGTTTCTCTGTTGCTCCCAACACAACAATAATAACAACAACAACCACACAACTGATGAAATCTGTAAAGACAACACCAGTCTGAGCAGTCAGTTTTTAACCCTTAACTGGATGAATTTTACATTTTATTCCATATTTAGGGTTTCTTTCGGTGTTCAAGTCGTTCAGTATCATAAGGTTAATTTAAAAAAAAACTTATTTGTATGGTTTGCTCCACCTTTCTGTTTTTACCTGATGAATCTTATTTAAATCTCTTAGTGTGGCAGTGCCGAAACCATTGAAACGTCCCTCTTATTTTACCTGTTGTGCTTCGATTTCCATCATTTATGTACAGTACAGATTATATATATATATA
>JBBPBX010062448.1:0-20829 GCA_038048925.1 Garcialebias charrua | reverse complement strand
TAATTGCTTGAATCAAAAATCAGTTTGTTGAAATTCAAACCTTGCCCACAGGGGTTATGTTTTTGTATTTGAAAGAGGATTTTTTTTCTCTCTCCCTTTATCACTTTCATCACATGCTTTTCTTTCAAACGCATGCATTAGGTGCAAAAGTACTTGAGGACCGACTGGAAAATCTTTTGGCCATGACAACAACTTGGCCTGCCTTGTTTAATTCAGCAAACACGCAGCGTTCAACCTGATGAGTGAACTACAGCTCTGTCAGGGGGACAAACGACAGATGCAGCATGGATTTATAAATTTAAAAGTTTTTAAAAAGGACCCATGTAATGAACTTGTTTGCCCGAGGAAACAACTCATAAAATAGTTAAAATTATTTAATGAGAAGCAGAGCCCCTAAAGTGCTAAAAGCTGATATCAGCCAGGGCCCTATTTGGTTCTGATGAGGTCTTTGCGTTTGAGCCAATAGACAAGCTTAACAGGAGCTCTGCTTCCTGAGCGTAAAGTTGTCTGACGTGCTGCATCAAGGCCTCTGCTCTGATCACCGTTAATGAGCCATAAACTGAGCGCTTTACTCTCACTATACTGTAATGCAAACAATCATGTGTGTGCAGCCAGATTAACTGTATGAGGCCTTGCTTCTTTACATAGACAACTTTTACTGATTAGCATATCGTACTGTACTGTATTTGAACATGCTACTTTATAATAAAATTTAATTGAAAAAAAATAGATTTATTTCTATATTTAATCTGGTTTACATCAACGACCTGTATCATTTTTGAACAATGTTGAGGACAAACAGAAGAAATGTGCTCTTTGGAATTTTTTTGTTAACAAATTAGTCAAATAGTTATCCAAAAATGTATATAAAGCATAAACTCAAACATGTTTAATGGGATGGCTCGGATCTTTCAAAGTGAAATTTTGTGGAAAGTTTATGAACAAAAATATCCTACTTGTTGTAGAAAGCTCTTTAAATGGACTACGCTTGCATGAATAAAGTTTAACTCTGGATATATTTTTTTTAAATGATAGTGATGTAACAAGTTATTAAATATTATTTATAAGAAGCACTATAAAAATTTTGACTGAAGTTGTTTTAAGATGACAACAATCCACTTTGGAGTCCCACTCAGACTAGCCATTTTCTCCTCAGTCCAATCAGACATAAACTACTTCTCCGAACAGATTGCTTATCTACAACTTTTTCATAACCTTTCTACAGAATCCCTTTTTACATGACTGAACTATTGCTTTAATATGAACTTCAGTCTGCACCTGCACACTGAGCCCAGCTCCAGTTTCAGGCAGCCTTCAGAGGAAAAGTTCGTTCATGGGCTGAACCCCTGTTTTAATTAGCTAATGGAGTGCCATGTTTTTAATCTTCTTCTCACAAGAGGGTTAATTTATCTCTGAAAACAGGCAGCAACCTGGCAACGTGGGGCCTCCGTGTCTCAATGTGTGCCACCAAAGCAACTCTTCCAAAAAGCACTCACATAAATTTAAATATACGTGCTGCTTATTTTACAGTCATGCATACATTTTCCATGATTCTATGCTTTGTGTTTATTAGTATTTTCCAGATGTTGTCTCATTGGTGTTTGTCTGTTTGCAGGTGTGTGCACTTTGACAAAGGCCTAATGAGAAACTCTACAATAATATTCATTCAAAGACCCTGAGCGCCTGCAGGAAAACAGACACAAAATACACAAGTCCACTCAATAAGAGCCCATCCAGCTGGGACTGGAACCAGGAACCTACTATGATGAGAAAGAGCACAGAACTGCAGCTACAAGCCTTAACATTTTGATTTTAAAGAACAATTTTTATCATCTGAAGTTATTGAAGTTCCATGATTTGGTAGATTATAATATTTTATCAGTTATGTACTGTATAGGTACACTGATGCATGCTCAATAATCCAGGTAGAAAAATCTAAAAAAGCTAAGTCTGGTCCTCTGGACATAAAAAAAAAAAGCAAAACAAAACATGTATAGGGCTCAGAATAATGCATCAATCAATCAATCAATCAATCAATCAATCTTTATTTATAGAGCCCTTTTCAGCAGCCAGAAGGTGCACAAAGTGCTGAACAATACAGAAATAAAACAAACAATCAAAAATAACAATAAAAAACAGCCAGTTAAAAATTAAAAACAATTAAGACCTAACAAGAATGTCAAAGAACTACTAGGTATTAAAAGCCTGCCTGAATAAAAAGGTTTTAAGATTAGATTTAAAAGACTCCATATGAGTGATGGAGCGCAAGTCCAGAGGTAGCTTATTCCAGAGACTGGGTGCAACGACAGAAAAGGCCCGGTCACCCCAACGTTTGTAGTTGGACTTTGGGATGGACAGGAGAAATGTATTAGATGATCTCAGTGTTCTCCTATATTCACGGACAGTTACGAGATCAGTCAAATACAGTGGGGCAAGACCATTGAGTGCTTTAAAAGTGAATAATAAAATTTTGAATTTAATTCTAAAATCAATTGGAAGCCAATGGAGAGAAAATAAAACAGGGGTAATGTGTTCACGTCTGGAGGTGTTGGTTAAAAGTGCATTACCTTTAAATATCCAAATACATTTTGTTAAAAGACAAAGTTGTTAAATCTTAAGGGGACAGAGATGTTTGTAAAACCAAAATTCAGAACTACTGTAGTTTGAAGGGACGTTCTACCTCAATCCAGGGAATTAGATTATGGAATGGCTTGGAGAATGTAGTTAAAAATGCCAAGTCAATGTTTACATTTAGGAAGATGATCAAAACTAAATTGTTATAAAGTATATATATGAAGTAACGTAATGTGTATTGTATTAGTTAGAAAATTAGAAAAAGTTATTCATTTTGTTCTGTTACTGGAAGATTATTATTGTTGTAACTGACTGTTTGAAAAAAGGGGCGGATATAATAAGATTTTTTCTTCTTTCTGCAACCTTTCATTTTTAAAAATATTTTGTACATTATCGCTTATGGGATTGTTTTGCATTGTGTGTTTTTTTAAATGAACAAATTTTATAAATAAATACAAATAAATAAATAAATAAATAAAAACAGGGTTTCTTTTGCAAATCTTATGTAGAGATGTAACAAAAACAGGTCAAACCAAGCAACAACAGAAACAAAAAAAGCCTGAAGTCACTCTCATCCATGTAAACACTCACACAGATCCTGTGTGCTTTAGGAACATATTTTCTGAAGTTCGTGGCTCCTGGTGCAGCCTTCAGTCACTTCACCCCCAGGCTGGCCTCTGATAGAGCAGAGCAATATCAAAGTCCAGGACCATGACAGGGCTGCTCCTGCTGGATATATTTTTAATATTTACGCAGACACAAGGAAAAAAAATGTAATAAACTAAAATAACATGTGAAACACAACAGGATATTGCAGAGAGATTATGTTGTTTCCTTTACGTTCTTGTGTCCCTCAGCGCTGGCCTGCCCTGAACAACAACCCAGCTTTAAACAAGGGGGGGTGACCAAACAAACTTTCTAAAAGTTAGAGAAAAACATGGATGCCTTAAATTTAACCCTACACATGGAAGGTGCTTTACTTAAGAACATTTTCTTAAAATACTATCCAGGTACAGAGAGCGACAGGCCCCCGCGTGTGTTGTGATAATGACTTTTTTGTGCCAAAGTCACAGCGTGAAGCAAATTCAACTCAGCTGTAAAAAAAAAAAAGAGTACATTTACTGTTTGTGGCGATGGCAGAGGGGAGCGGCGTGTTGTGTTTGGACGTCAGCAGAGCCGTGCATGCTGGAAGCTGCTGCTGGAAAGATAATAAAGGGATTTGCTCTGTTTTTCTACAACATAAAAACAGAGTGTCTCATCTGTTTCCTCTTTATGAATAGCTTTAATACTTGAGCGCCTTTGTTTGTGTGAGAGCACCACAAACACGAGCAGGATCGGGGATCGTGAAAATAATGAAGGCCTTCGGATTAAGAGGCAAACAGAGGCGTACGGTTTGCTAAATGTGTTGAGTACCTACAGTGCAGTACCAGAATCAATGCTTCGCACTGTGAAACTCAAAGGACACGATGGAGCCATTTTTTTATACGGCTGCTTGGCGGCGACGTGTGTGTTTGTGCGATCGGGAGGCGAAGGTGTGTTGCGGAGTTTCACGGTGACTCACACAGACAGAGTCCAGTGCTTTGTCCACAATGAGCTGAATTGTTCTCGTGTTCACATATGGTAAACATACTTTTTTTTTAAAGTAAACTGAGTTGCACCTTCTCAGAGTATGCACTTCTACAGTATAAACAAACATCAGCAGCGCCGGTTTGCTGTTTGTCACCTACACGTCGGCCCTTGGCGTAGTAAAGACACACCTGCTGAACACTACACAGAGCAAGAACACCAGCCACAAGGACCAGTGAAAGTTTGAGACACCACTCAGGCCTAAAACTGAATCAAAAATGGGAGGATGGAGCAAAAAAAATCAGTGGAGTTTGTGTCTTAAAGCGACGTTTCATGTGATGGATAGGTTTTAAAACAACCTCAGTTTGGAGAAAGTGAGTTTAGCTCTGATCAGATTGATGAGTCCAAGAACAAAGAGGATTGCTGCTGTGTAAATGTGTCCAATTTCAAAAATGTATTTGTGGTTGAAGCTACCTTTAAAGCTTTTTCATGGCAGTACAATATCACATATGGCTGTTTACACATTAGGGGTTGAATAGACTAGTCGATTGTGGGACATCCCCTATGTTTTTAAACTTTCTGCCGACTGGTCATAGTCAGTGACTGTGTCAGGTGATCAGCTGGGCCACTGGCTACAAAACAGATTCTTCCAAGCAGATGGAAGTTGAGGAGTAGGCCAAGTCTTCCCAAACAGGTAAAAATTCATCAACAGTGTGGAAGTATTTCACTAAAGATGTTGTTTTTAGCAGTGGTGGAGAAAGTACTCAAACACTGTACATAAGTAAAAGTACAAATAAACAGACAAAAATGCACTCTAATAAAAGTAGAAGTACCATATTAATGGTTTTACTTAAGTAAAAGTAATAAGTACCAGTACTTGCCTTTAAAAATACTTTAAAGTATTAAAGTAAAAGTACTTGCTGAATGTATTACCTAATGTAATGGTCTACAATATCATTAAGTGTGCCTATGTATATTTTCTGTAAAACATTAATGAACAATGCTGCAAATAATACAAATTTTTATTGTGTTTGCTCTGTGACACAGTTCACACTTGGACTTGTGATTCTGTGCGTCAGAATTTCAGGGATGACATGCAGAGTTAAATGTCATTAAGCAAAATAAGAAAGAGGAATGATTATATCAACTCCCCTCGACATCAGTTACTTTCAAACTAACGAACAAATTAAAAAAAACTGCAACATGAATGTAACTTGTAACTCAACACATTATAATCAAAAAGGCGTTCAATACAAGATCAAGATTTTAATTTTATCATGTCCTGGACGACTGAGAATCTTCACCAGCTCAACACATTATAGAAATGTAGTGTAGTAGAAAGTACAGATACTCCATGTAAAATGTAGTAGAGTAAAAGTAAAAGTACCCACATTTAATTCTACTTAAGAAAAGTAAAGATACATGAAAAATGTACTTAAGTACAGTAGCAAAGTACTTGTACTTAGTTACATCCCACCACTGGTTTTTAGTTTCATTTTATTATTAACCCACGGTGAAATCGTACCACCGCCCGCCTCCTGTTTTTAGTTTATTTTATTTAATCCAATAGATCAAATAAAAATAAAAACGGGTGTGCACCACTACTGGCCCCACCGCTGCGGTGGTTTATTTTATTTAGTGGATTAAATAAAATAAAATAACTTCTGCAGCTTAACAACAGTTTTGGTTTTCCTGTTACTTATTTGCAGTATGATAGGAGCATAAATATGTGCTCGCAATGTTTTGTTGTTCTTTTTTTTTTGTTGTAAATAATAAACAATGTTTTTTTATTTTTGTGTGTGTCTTGAGTTCCTATGACGTCATCAACTAGTCAACATCAACTCGACTATTATCATGTTAATGTCAACAGTTAGCTGCAGTATGTTTGTTGTACCTCAAAGTACTTGCAGCCTGTGTAATAATAATATTTTGGCTGGAATATCCATAAGATGCAAAACTGAGAAGGTTTATAAAATTATGTTTGCAAGACCAGTTATGAAATATTTGAGACTGGAGTTGTTTTAAGATGGTAAAAATCCACTTTGTTCTTGATCTTGCTCATAGTTGTCGAGGCTCATCAATCCAGTCAGAATTAAAATGTTTCTATAAACCTGTATAAATAAAGGGGCAGCACGGTGGCACAATGGGTAGAGCTGCTGCCTCTCAGCGAGCAGGTCCCTGGTTCAAATCCCGGTCCGGGGGTCTTTCTGGGTGGAGTTTGCATGTTCTCTCCGTGCATGAGTGGGTTTTCTCCGGGTACTCCAGTTTCCTCCCACAGACCAAAAACATGCATGTTAGGCTGATTGGTGACTCTAAATTGTCCCTAGGTGTGAGTGAGAGAATGAATGGTCATTTGTCTCTATGTGTCCCTGTGATGGACTTGTGACCTGTCCAGGGTGCACCCCGCCCCTCGCACAGTGATTGCTGGACATGGGCACCGGCGACCCCCGTGAGCCAAAATGGAAGAAGTGGGTAAAAGATAATGGATGGTTGAATGAATGTATAAATAAAGGTTGAACGAATGAATGAAAACTCGAGCTGTTCATAACAGGCAAGACATGAATTGTTCATAAGCTTTCCAAAGAATCCCACTTGAAAAGATCTGAGCTGTTGCTTTAAGTTGCTCGAGTATCAGAAACAACTCAAACGTGACAAAATACAACTCTTTACTAAATGACTCTCACTTTCAAAAGCCATTTATTTAGAAAACTATGATCTGGAACTCAGAACTAAATGGGAGCAGCCGTATCACAGATTCAGAATTTATATTAGTCAGTGTTGGGATTTATTTCTTGATTTGAGGAGCCCTGCTTCTGACAGGGGCTCTGGGTAAAACCAAGAATTGAGCAAGACATCCCTCTGAGGCTCCCTTCTCCAGACTACTACATTTCTCCTAGTGTTTGGCTTGGATATGAAGCCAATTCACTTAATACTTGTGGGACAACTAAACATTTAAAGCTCCTATTTAAAAGGATCAAGTGTAGGCATTGTTTGGTTATGTTAACCATATGTGTTGGCTTTTCACGATCTGAATCCCCTCACAAAAAAACGGAGCACTTGTGAAAATAAACATGGCTTCGCCCTACACAAATTGTGGACTAATAGTGTGTTTGGATAAAGTCATTCTGGCGTTTAGAGGTTTTTTTCCGAGTACATGGGGTGGGGGTGACAGCTTGACATTGATTGGTAATTTGACTCGTGGAATTGAAGCCCTACCTGTGAAGAATAAAACCACATAACTATTTATACCGAGTGGAACACTGAGGAGAGCTGTTTTCTTTTACTTTTTTTAAAAGCATGTTTCAATTAAAGTGTTTAACTGAACATACAGGGATGACATATGTTGTAAACATGTAAATACGTGAACATATTCATGTTGAAATAGTCACAACTAAAGTGTTTATCTTGTATTTTTTACACAAGCAGTGTACTGAGGAACATTGTTGTTGGAAGTATGGGTGTGGAGGGTGCTTGAGCACCACTTAATGACTACATGCATGCATCCAAAATAATATAAATGAA
Organism: Garcialebias charrua; assembly: GCA_038048925.1. Lineage (NCBI taxonomy): Eukaryota > Metazoa > Chordata > Actinopteri > Cyprinodontiformes > Rivulidae > Garcialebias > Garcialebias charrua. Next base: position 13,167 of record JBBPBX010062448.1, on the reverse strand, counting down.
TATGAAAGCATTAAATTTGTGCTGCATATGTTAAAGTCAACTTTTTATATATCGTTGAAGAACATGAACCAACACTGTTATCGTGTGCAAAATTTACTTAAAACCCACAGAAAATGGGAGCATGTTAGCATTAAGTCATGACTGCAATTGTACAACTATACAAGTAGTCCTCGACTTACGACGGTCTCGAGTTACGACGTTTCGCGGTTACGACGCATCTCCCATTAAAAAAATAATTAATACATTTAAAAAAATATATATATATATATATATATATATACATGTATTGAAAATTTATTTTGAAAAGCAGAGTTGTGCAGTTTCCGGTTTCCAGTTTTATGGTTTTACGTTGTAAACGAATGAAGAATACGGAGGAGGGACGGAGGAAAGGCTTCACCAGCATCCCAGTAGGAAATTAACTATTTTTTTCCTTCATTATGGCTCCAAATGTATGTGTTTTTTGATAATTATGTAGGGTACTGTGTTAGGATAGGCTAAGTAACTTGGTAAAATACAGTACTGTACGTATAAGATGCCGTATGTACGTATGTTCCGACTTACGTCGAAATTCGCTTTACGCCGCCGCGCAGGAACGGAACTCCGTCGTAAGACGAGGACTACCTGTATATTGTTTATAATGTATAGTATGTTTAAAAAACTTATTTTGATACTATTTATGTGAATGTTTAGGGTCATACACATGCTCACAGCATCCTTCAAGTGAACAATGTTCCAATGGCTATGCTAGGAGAAAAAAAATATAAAGAGCCTATCGCATTTCCATCAATCAATAATTAAAACCTAATATCTTCAAAAAGAAGCACCTGGAATTCTTTTGACAGACAACTCTTTGTCAGCTGTACTGAATGTGTGCTGTGATTCTGACTGAATTGTATAATTATTTTTCATCACGCTCTGACCTTTATAATTTGTTCGTTTATGGTGACTCACCATGCACTTATTGGGTTTCTCTCCAGAATGGACTCTCATGTGAATGAGCAGCTTGTAGCGGGCGTTGAAAGGCTTGTAGCGGCGGATGCAGCCAGCCCAGAAACATGTAAAGTCCTCGCCTTTGCGTTGGTCAATGTGAACCTTCTCAATGTGCCTCACGAGCTCCTCCTGCTGCTCGTAGGCAGCGTTGCAGTCAATCCAGCGACACACCTGCTTATCTGCCAGCGCTCCTCCTCCTCCTACCTGGTCTCGCTCTGGAGCTGTGTGTAGTGCAGACAGGTCTCCAGACGTTGGTTTGAGTCCCAACGAGGGTGTGTGTGCCTTGTGCTGGTTCTGGTGCTGCAGCAGCTCCACTTGACTGGAGCCCTGGTATTGATGCAAGTGATAAGGAGGAGGCATTGCAGCTCGGGGAGGGTGGGGAGCATGTTGATGGTGCCCATTGCGGCCACCCAAGTGATGGTGGTGATGGCGGTAGTGGTGATGAAAGAGTTCATCTTCACTTAGGGAGAAGTCATCAAGGGGTTCCTGCTTGAGGGCAAACCTGGATATTTGGCCCTCATCCAGGAAACACCCAGCTTCAGGGCCCAAATGCATTGTCCCAGCCGTCATCAGTAGCCCCAACCCGTCCAAACTCCTTTCTCCATCCACTCCACCCTCAACAGCTCCTCCACCCCCACGGCCCCGGAACATGGAGACCTGCTCCTCACCCAGCCCCAGGCTCTGCCTCAGGCCTGGCTCTGGCTCCACTAGTGACGCTGAAGAAGAGGACGAGGAGGAGGAGGAAAGAGACAAGAGGCAGGTGGCAGGTGAGGAAAGCTGACAACTCTCCTGTAGCGTGGCCTGCTGGGGGCTCCTGTGAGGTGGGGGCCTCCGAGGGACTTCCCGGGGGTAGCAGTTAGAGGGTGGGGAGGTAGAAGAGGCGGAGGAAGAGGATGAGTAGCCGGCACCGCTGGCGTTGCTGGGTGAGAGGTTAGCGCAAAACTCGTTGACGCAGGCGACTGTCGACATCTGGGAGGAGGAGCAGATGATGGTTGTGATATTGATCTCCTCAGAAGCTGTGCCAGTAGCTGATGGGGAACCAGTAGAAGTGACACCGCCGGTGCCAGCAGCGGTGGAGGACTGTGATGCCAGGGACAGGCAGCGTCTCTTCACACTGCTAGCAACGAGCAGCCGCGCTGAATGATGGGAGCCGGCCGGAGACAAAGCCAGAGGGGAGGAGCCAACTTCATTATTAAACGATTGGACTGCGTCCTCTGATACGCAGCTCACTGCAAATACGCCATTGCCGTTACAGCTAACATGCAGCGCTTCAACCGTCTCGTCTCTTGACCCTTCCAAAATGTGGCCGGTCCTACAGGCATGAAATCCAGTCCGAGAAGTACCGTGGACACCAGGGAGCTTGTGACCCTCTGTGTTCTCTTGCTTGATTGGGTAAGGGGCACAGGCGCGAGCCCCGTTCATGCTGCAGTCCAGGCTGGGTGAGGCCTCGAGCTGGGCCCTCTGGAAGGAAGAGGCGCTTCTGTAAGCAAAAAAATTCAAAGACACAAAGAGCTCTATCAGCTTAGTTTTCGTTGACAGACACAGATTGGTTGATGTTTCCCAGAAATGGGCTTTTCAAGAGTTTGGCATTATGCTACTCCTCTTCGAATATTTCAACAAAATCTTAGCATTCATAGTGAGGGATTAACAGAACAAAACACACAAAAAGATACACTAAAATTCTGTTACAATCATGGGTAGATAAACTGCTTATGACCCAGATTTATTTTAATAAAACATGGAATCGGATCTGCTTGTAGTGACAGGACATGAATGAGCATTTAAGTCTAAGAATGGTGTGTGTGTGTGTGTGTATGTGTGTGTGTGTGTGTGGGTGGGTGAGGGGGCAGGTCTGAGACCAATAGACCACTGGCTTATGTGTCCATCAGACAGGCTTTGATGACACAAAGGAGTTAAACCCAAGCCAACATCGGGGATAAATAAGGAGTCACCTGTTTTGGTGGCGTAATTGCAGCCTATGAAGGGTCGCCATTTACAATACTGTGTATTATGGTGGGAATCTTTGCCCTGCTGAATGGGGAACCCAGGTCATGTTACTCCATGCATTGCTGTGATCTCCGACATAATCATTTTTGTCAGTTGGCTCATTATGGATTTTGTCTAAAGCCCCTGAGTGATGTGAGAAGAGCTCTCGTTTCTCCAGTTTGTCTCATCCAGGTATCGTCTTTGTCTCTTCCCCTGAGAACACCGGGGGGTTGGGGTGAGGGTGGCGGGGGTGGGGGGTATGGTGGTGGATACAGCTGGAGAAAGGTACTGTCAGACTTTGTCATCATTGCTGTTCAGAAAGACTTGATCCCCACTCATGATGGACAATATTGGGAGACAAAATGAGCTAAATTAATGTCAGTATGTTGACTGAGAAAAGAAATTTGAAAGACGAGAGGGGAGAAAAAGGAGTGAAATGTTTAGTGTTGTTGCCGGGACAACTTTCTTCCATTTGTGTAATATGGCTAGAATTAGAAACATATTGTACCAAACGATGCAGAAACTCTGGTCCATGCATGTCTCACTTCACTGGATTATTGTAATTATTTATCATCTGGATACCCCCAAAAATATATGTTCTAAAATGCTTTTTTTTAATATAGATTTAAAATGCTGCTGCTATATGAGTGTTAAAAGGAGAGATCATCATGTTGTTCTAATTTTAGCTTTTCTCCACTGGCTTCTTGTAAAACCCCAAATCAAATTTAAAATAGTTCTTCTAACATACAAAGCTCTCAACAATCTAGCTCCATTTTGTATTAAAGATAATATCTTTCAATACTTTTCTAACAAAGCACTGTGTTCTCAGACTGCAGGTTTATTTTTGGTTCCTAGAGTCTCTAATGAGAGGCAGAGCTTTCAGTTTTCAGGTTATGGTGGAACCAACTTCCAGTTTCTGTCTGTGAGGATGACACCTGTCCACTTAGGACTTACCTTTTTGATAAATCCTATAGTGCCTGGGGTTTCCTAAGGCATCCTTTAGTTATGCAGCTTTAGGCATAGATTACTAGAGGATGTACCAGTACTCACCACATTTATTCACTCTGCTGCTGTCTTTACTTACTCTGCTCTTTATGTTTTTATTCACAAATATTCAAGGGTGGAAGTAACAAATTACAAATACTCACATTATAGTAATTAAGTAGATTTTTTTGAGCACTTGTACTTTTATGAATATTTCTTTCAAGTATGTACTTTTTCTCACACTTAAGTACATTTTAGACCACATAATCTATTTACCGGTAGCTACTTTTAAAATCAGAAGTCACTACTGAGTATGGCCGCAATTTGAATTAATATTCAAACCATTCATCTGCATCTTTGTAGTCAATGAGGCTGTCAGATCTTGAACGCACCAATTACCCATGACGTAAGCAAAGGACGATTCCGTAGAGTAGGGAGTCATTTATGGACTGAAGATTTTGAGAAAAATCCAAAATGGAGACAGAGGACAACACTGTCAACAGAGAAAATGACGAGGTAAAGGTTGAGGACGAGTGCACGTGGCCGTACCTGGAGGAATGTTTCATGCACAGAGGGCAAAAAGGAGACAGCGTCCAGATGCAAACTTTGTTTGATCTCTACGGTGATAGCAGCTTACAAGACTTCAGCATCTAATCTCAAAAAACATATTGTGGTATACGAGGTTTCACAGCTACCTGTATGATATTGCTTTTTTATTGTTTGTATGTGTGGGTTTTTAGTTTGGACAAGTATTCAAAGATCTTAGATATTGTCACTACCATCGGTTTGCCTGGTACTAAAATAAGATGGAGCTTCTGAGTGTCTGAGAAATGTGTTTTGAATGTAGCTGTTACTGTACACACAGTAAATCAAACTGAACACCTTCTATTGACAACACAATAAAACATCAATTGGTTCAAAAGTAATTAATACTCTGAGTAGTTTTTGAGATGAGTACTTTGTATTTTTACTTAAGTATTTTACAACACCTGTACTTTTACTTGTAATTGAGTACAATTTAAGCCGTGTAACAGTACTTGTACTTGAGTACAAATTTTCAGTACTCTTTCCACCTATGTAAATATTTCTATCATTAACGTGTGTTTTTCCCATAAAAACTCCAGCTGGAGCAATTCTTCTTTGTTTGTTTCTGTCGCTTTCCTGTCCTCTCAAACCCCAGACACTCTGGCTGATAACTGCATCTTCTAGAGCAGGGGCCTGCAACCTGCGGCTCTGGAGCCACATGCGGCTCTTTTAGTCCTCTGCAATGGCTTTTTCTCGCTTTGACCAAAATAACATAAAACTGAAATTTTTAGGATGTTATATATATTTGGGGCGGCTGTGGCTGGATGGTTAGAGCAGTTGTCCTCCAATGCAAGAGTGAGGGGTTCGATTCCACCAGCAGTCACATGCCGACGTGTCCCTGGGCAAGACACTGAACCCCTCATTTCCTCCGATGGGTGTCCTACCAGTCAGTGTATGAATGTGATAAAGCACTGATTATATTTGTATAAGTATAGTATAATGCTGTATGAATGGGCAAAGGAGGGTACAGACTGTGTTGTAAAGTGCTTTGAGTATCCTGCTAAGATAAAAAGGTGCTATATAAGTGTAGTCCATTTACCATACCGTGTATACCCATAACAAAAAATGACTGCTGTCAATTCCTTTTCATATACTGTAATAATAGTAATAATACAGAGAGTACCGGTAAATTATACTCACTTTAATGTTATGCTTTATTTCTTCAAAGTAGGATACTCAGTTTCTCCACAATAAAAAAAAAAACATAAACCTGCACAGTTCATTGTTTTAGTTTTTAAAAATTTGGCAACAAAACAAAAACATTTCTTTACAAGAATCCAGTCTTTTGTGAGACTTGCGACCTGGACATGGGCACCAGTGTGACCCCCTGCAACCTGAAAAGGAAGAAATGGGTAAAGACGATGGATGGATGGATGGATGGATGGATAGATGGATGGATGGATGGATGGAATCCAGTCTTTTCTTTTGTCTTAAAATGTAAAAAATATCAATAAATGTTAATTAACTTTAGATGTTTTTAGTTTTATAATTTCACACCTACTGGGCAGAAAAGCCTCCTCTAACAAATGTAAAGTGGCCCATGGGCCACCAGTTGATAATGACAGTTGTAGCAGATTTTGTGGCTCTGGACACATTTAATTTAGTGAATGAAAGGCCAGAAATAGCTCTTTTGATCCTAAAGGTTGCAGACCCCTGTTCTAGAAGTTTCTTCCTGTTGAAATGATGTATTTTAAAAAATGTCTGAGCCCTGTGAGATTTGGGGAGCAGCAACATACGTCTGAATGCAGACAACAACAAAAACATCCTCTAAAACATGAATATTAGTGATGTTACCTGGCATCCTGTTGATGGGCTTCCTGCAGAAGGAGCTCAGACGTAGGTCTATGAAGACTCTGAAGATAAAGTCCTTCTGAATGACCTCCCACAGACAGTGATAAAGTCTGCCCACGTCGCGTTATGGTGCTGTCAGCATCACCCAGCTCAGCATCTTTCTCTGAGCAGTACACACCGTTAGCTGGAAAACAAACAACAGACATGACTGCTACATGGATTACTTTAGATGTTTGCTTGTAAGAGAACTCTGTTCATCCTTGAAACGTGCTGATGTCATGTCAGTGTTGTTTCAACTTAATGACCCGGTGTCACTCAGAAATTAAAATCTGGCTAAGTGGATCTGCTGACTATCCTGGAGGAAATAACAAGTTTAAACTTGGATCTGTTCCTTCAGCGACATGTTGACATCTTATTACATCATGAATAGTCTCCTGAGGAGTATTGTTGGCTGTCACAGCTGTCATTTCTACTGGTTTGTTCAGAGCTTTTGGCAAAGTTCATCTGGTGGTAGTAAGAATGATGTCAGATAGTCACAGTCACTGACAAAAGTGACAGATATATCTAAATGCCAAAAAAGTCATTTCTGAACAAAGAATCTTGTTAAAATCCTTTTTTCATTATCTTTTTTTTATTTTCTTGGAATCTATGAACTTTAAAACCATTCGGTTAAAAGCTCCTGCACAATTCAATGAAATATACTCCAGCTGATTGTTTTTTTACACAGTTCATCCTTTTTTGAAAATGTTGACTTCATTGTTGCCTCCTAACTCGGAAGGTGGGCGCAACTATAGAATTGTCTCTGTGTGCGTGCATTTCATATTAGTTTATCTGTTTGCAAAATTCAGGGAATCAGGGACTGAATTTTAATGAAACTTTCAGAAAGTAATAATTGGATTCAAGTCTACACATTTCACTTTAAGATGGCCCACACAGCTAATCAACCTTAGCATGCACATACAATGCACATACAAGTTTTATGATTTGGTTGACTATAATATTCTTTTAGTATTGTACAAAGCTCAGAATTTCAATTTACCCTTAAATATCCAAATGCTTTTTGTAAAAATGACTAGTACTGTACTTATAATCTCAAGGGAACAGATCTTTTTGTTATGCCACAACACAGAACCAGTTCAAAGAGTAGGTCTACTTTAGTACAAGGAATAAGACTGTGGAATGGTTTGGAAACTGATATTAAAATTGCAAAATCAATATCTATATTCAAGAAAATGATTAAAACAAAATTTTTGAACAAATATTCATAAATTAGATCATATGCAAATTACTATACTGTATATGGTATTGTGTGAGTAATCATTTATAATCTTATTTTTTGCGATTGCTGTTTGAATTGATTGTATGAATTAATTTTGTTGAAGAAGGGGCAGATATAACAAGATTTTTTTCTTCTGCCTCCTTTCATTTCATGTATTTTTGATTTTATACAGTGTTGTGTTTTTTTTGTAAACAGAATTCTTGTGTTTTTAAATTTTGAAATGAATAAATGATTGATTGATTGATTGATTGATTGATTGATTGATTGATTGACATGCAAGGCTGTAACCCTGTCAATGTTACAAACAGAGAGCTAAAATTTGTCGTGGTCATAGCTAACAATCAGCTACAGCATATACTTAGAGCACTCTAAGATTGTGCAGGATCTTTGTTTAGAACATTAACAGCAACTGAATAAAAACTATTTGTCCCTTGGCAAAACATCTCATGAATGACTGGACACATTTTATTCCATCCACCTGTCCATCTGTCTGTCCATCATCCATCCATCCATCCATCCATCCATCCATTATCTTTATCCGCTTCTTCCTTTCTGGGTCGATGAGACAAACAACCATTCACTCTCTCACTCACACGTAGAGACAATTTAATTACCAATCAGACTAACATGCATGTTTTTGGACTGTGGGAGGAAACTGGAGTACCAAGAGAAAACCCAGAACATGCAAACTCCACCCAGAGAGCCCCCCGCGGATGGGATTCGATCTAGCAACCTTCTCACTGAGAGGCAGCATCTCTGCTAACTGCACCACCATGCTGCTCCTTATTTTAATGAAATTCTCAAAAAATAATAATTTGTTTTACGTCTACAGCTGTTTACCTTCTGGAGTCAACACAATTCAAGATGGCCACTACAGCAGATTGGCATTAACATAAAAATGTATTTTAACTCAGCAAATTTTAGAAATATTATGCTACAATTTGGTGTAAATGCTTTTAAGTCTGTCCCATCCTCTTTATTTAAATGCTAACATATTAGGTAGGATCTTGAATAGATCTTAGTGCAATGGCATAAAACATTATTTTCTAAAATTGACTAAAAAGTCTTAAACTTATCGGTAATAACTTTTGAAGATAAAAAGAAAGTGTATAAAAAGTAGCGCATAATATGCATTTTTCTCTTGAATAAATATTTTAATAAACATGTTATTTGTGTAATATGTTAATAATAAATTTGAGAAAAAATACTTAAAAGAACTGAAGGGAGGAAGCTGAAAACACAAAATCCAATTAAACTCACATCAAAAACTTCTTGTTTTGTTTGAGTGCAAGAATAAAAAGTATAAAAAAGGAGAAAACTGAAGGTTTTTGAGTTCTGTTGTATTTTGTTCCCCAGGTCTTGGGGCTCCTGAGAGACGTTTTAAGGTATTTATTTTTATTATTTTAAAATTGTGAGTTGATGAAAGAAACAGACTTCATGAGTGCAACCCTAAAAGAAAAATACCTCAGAATAAGAAAAAGCTCAACTTGTGAGATTCTTGTGAAGGGTAAACCGATCTCGCCACATGCTCATCTGCAGGCGACCGCACATTTCCCCGGTTCCAACTTTAACTCAATTTCTCAAATTTAATTATCTCCTAACAATATTATTCATAATGTTATCACACAGAACTAACTTACTGATAAAGAAACCCAAACATTTTGCAACGGAAAAAACATAACAGGACAAATAAAAGAGTTTTAAGGGACAAAATGAAGAGAATGTTCAGAATTTTTTTTTTTAAAGACCTCTAAAAGTAAAACTGAGCATTATAACATTATCAAAACCAGAAGTGAAAAGTGCAAAATATTTCTGAATATGGGAAAAAGGTTGGAAGAACAAACCAAAAAACAAAAAATGTAAAAACAAATAAAGGTGTTTGTTTTCCACAGATTAACAACTATAAGGGTTTGCGTGTTGTGTCCTCTGTGAGTTGGCTTGTCGTGGTTCAGAGCAGAAACACAAAGAAGTCGAGGAGAGGCGAAGCAGGCTCCGCAAACAGTCCGCTGTCGCCGGGGGACTGCAGCAACTACGCTGCTTTCACTCAAATCTGTTAACAGAGGCCGTCCGGCCCTGCTTTGCTTTCAAACAGTACAAATGGCTCTATACCGTCTTTTAGTTACAGTATTATTATTATCATTATTATTATTTACTATATACTGGCTCAGTATCTTTACTCTTGTGTCCAACTTAAGAGCTTAAGGCCTGCTGATGTGAAGCCCAAGACAGATATGTGTTTTATTGTTTTTCTTTCCAACATAAATGTTGAGGCTGCAGGGGAGTTGACTGGAGATGATGGAGAAAATAAAATATGTTTTAAAACTTAGTATGCAAACAAACAACAGCAAGACATGCTGTCATCCTACAACAATTATAATTATTTAAAAATAATGCATTTCACTTGCTGCTTTACATGCCAGAGTTTTAAACAAATGACAATACGTTTCAGCTACTACCACACCACATTTTAGCCAAACATTCGTAAAAAGAGTTGTCGCCATTTTTATATTGGCTAAGGTTGCTAAGGTGTGGCAGCCTTCTTGAACTGAATCATTGGATCATCATTCATTGTTTCGGTGCCTATTTCATACTGCTGTGAGCTGTTTGTTGATCAGACGAGCAGAGAGTGAAGCGCGGAGGATCATCATTGGTGCTGTTTCACACTGTTGTGAGCTGTTTGTGGATCAGACGAGCAGAGAGTGAAGCGCGGAGGAACTGGATCATCATTGGTGCCTGTTTCACACTGTTGTGAGCTGTTTCTGGATCAGACGAGCAGAGTGTGACGTGTATCGCTGCGTATCAGGAGCTGCGTTGTTGGTGCTGTTCACGCTGTTGTCCCTTCCCTTTATTGACTTGAAACAGGCTTCAACCATGCCCTTAACCTCAGGAGGCCTTTCTGGCAGCTCACTCTGCTGTTTGCTACATATTGTTTGTTTCTTTCCGTTGATTCTGGATCCAGCTTGTGTTCACCATGGCCACATCCATTCATATTCTCAAGGAGGCTGGATCCCCCCACATTCCTCCACAAATTTCTCCACAACGGAATTGTTTGACCACCTAATTTGTGACGCTTTATGGTCTGAGACTTTTCTGCATCATTCATATTACTGTCATTATTTTCAGTTCTCAGACTACCTGGAATCACTGAATCTTATCAACACATCAGGGACTGCCCATCACTGCAGCTTTCATTGTTTTTGGGTTCTGAATGATCGTGTCTTCATTAATGTTTCACATGGTTCAATTATGGGGGCAAAATGTCACACTGTTAACTCCTGTAATTACACATCAGTGACAAAGAAGTCAAGTAAATGTCTGATATTATTGTTGTTAATGATCTCAGGGATTCAGCCCAACCCAGGGCCAATTACTAACTACTGTACACCTAATGAGTTTAAAAATATTTCAGGTCTCCGTTTTCTGCATGTAAACGCTCGTAGCCTTCTAAAAAAACTTGATGAACTGAAAATCCTAATCACTTCTTCTGGGGCAGATGTGATCGTTATCTCTGAAACTTGGCTCAAAAAATCTGTTTTGAAAAATGACTTGGCAATCAATGAATTTAAGATCTATCGTTGTGATCGTAATAAAAAGGGAGGTGGAGTCGCTATTTACATCAGAGACTCTTTGGCTGCCACGATTGCGTCTAAAAAAACAATCGCAAACCAGTTTGAGGCTTTAGCTGTGAACATCAGTTTGAAAGGAGGTCAGCCCTTAACTGTTGTAGGTTGTTATCGTCCCCCCTCCGCAACACCTGAAGCTCTATCCTCCCTGACTGAATTCATAGGAAATTTAAAACACAATGAGATTGTTATGGCAGGAGATTTCAACATTGACTGGAATAAGTCGACCCCCCTCTGTGATAAATTCAGGGAATGTTGCCTATCTCTCAATCTAACACAACTTATCGATTCTCCCACCAGACCAAACTTAAAATGTCCCGAAAAATCTTCCACCTTAGATCTGTTTTTCACAAATGCACCTCACAAATTTCCTGGTATAGGTGTATTTGCTAACGTTTTGAGTGATCATTCCGTAATAGCAGCTCTTAGATCTACTAAACTTCCACCTGCTAAGCCCAGAATAATCCAAAAAAGGGATTTGAAACGTTTCTGTGAACAGTCATTCCTTTGGGATCTATCCCACTTTGATTGGCAACGTATCCTACAAATCAATGACGTGAACACCGCTTGGAACTATTTTCATGGTAGTTTCATTTACTTTGTAAACAAACACGCTCCTTTCCGGCAGTTCAGGATAAAGGGCCGTGACAGCCCCTGGTTTACTCCTGAACTAGCTGATCTCCTGCACTGGAGAGATCATCTTTGGGCAGCAGCAAGAAAATCACACTCAGACACTGATTGGTTGAAATTTCGGCAGCTAAGGAATAAATGCACAACTGCCATTAAAGCTGCAAAACGTAACTACTTCTTATCTCAGACCTCCAAAAATCTAAACGATCCTAAAAAATTCTGGAAAACCATTAAATCTCTCTCAGGCACCCCCCAATCATCTGACCTCCCATCACAATTTCTTGTTGACTCTGTTCCTGTGTCAAATAAGCACGAGATCCTGAACTGTTTCAATAAACATTTTGTTGCTTCTAGTTCTTTATTTGATACAGTTACAAACGGAAAATCGGCCACTTTATCTAATAATCAAACTTCAACAAATCAAATCCCTCCTACAAGTCAACCATCTGTTAATCACACCTTCTCTTTTTCTCCATTCTCAGTCAGTGAGGTAAATAAACTGTTAAATGATCTTGATCCAAAAAAATCTGCAGGTCCAGATGAACTTCCACCTTATTTCTTAAGGCTGGCTGCTCATATCATCACAGTCCCTGTGACCCACATCTTTAATCTGTCCATAAGCCAAAACACCATTCCGGATGCTTGGAAAACAGCATTTGTTCTTCCTTTGCTGAAGGGAGGTGACCCCACCTCACTGAACAATTATCGACCGATCTCTAAACTCTGCATCTTAGCCAAGGTTCAAGAAAAACTGATAAACTCTCAGATCAAAAATTATCTGGACTCATTTAACATCTTACCTCTCCATCAATCTGGTTTCAGGAAAAAACACAGCACAACAACTGCTTCTCTGAAGGTTCTGAATGATGTTGTTGAAGCATTGGATGCTAAGGACTATTGTGCTGCACTTTTCTTAGACCTGTCTAAAGCTTTTGACACTGTGGATCATAACATCCTGTGTCATAAGCTCTCAGAAATCGGTTTCTCTGATCACACCATCGGTTGGTTTTCTAACTATCTTTCCAATCGGAGGCAATGTGTTCAACATAACGGTACTTCTTCCAGCTATTTAACAGTTAAAAATGGTGTACCACAAGGCTCAGTTTTAGGACCAACTCTCTTTACAATCTACATAGCTAATGTAGGTCACTGCATCCCTGATGCATCCTTACATTTCTATGCTGATGATACAGTTGTTTATTGCCGAGCTAAAACAGTAGCTAAGGCTTTCCAGTTACTACAATCCGCTTTTGACATCATCCAGTCAGATTTGTTCCGTCTCAAACTTGTCCTAAATGC
>JBBPBX010062447.1:0-10156 GCA_038048925.1 Garcialebias charrua | reverse complement strand
AGCTAACACAGGCCTCGAGCAGCTCCCGTGGTTTGCTCGTCGCGCTGCTCGGCCTGATAACAACAACGCATGGCAACCTAAGATGTCGGCTTTGACCATCTCAAAGTAAGAAAATATATTTTTATTTATTCTGTAAATGTGAATAGCAATGTTTAACATTACAGTACACTACTGTACATGCTTAAATGTGTGTGCGCACGCTCCGTTAGCATGATAAATAAAGGTTGAATGAATGAATGAATAATTTTTTTTTTTTAATAATTTTCACCCCCTACCTACGGCAGAATCGAGCTGCGAACCGTTCTTAGGTCCCGAACTCGTTCGTAACACGGGGGTTCCCTGTATAACTCTTTTTTCCTACACACCTTAAACATGTTCTTACATGCAATGCATTGTAGGCCTTTTTACTTTAAACAGTAATAATCGCCTTTTACTTAATCTGGCTAATGTTTTGCACTCACATATTGGAGGTTTTACACACTGTAAAAGTTCTTAACATTATAGTATGTACAAGTATTTTCAATTGGTTTAAAACACCCAGTAAATGTAGCGTTTTTGTTAGTAACTGTTTTTTACCACTGCCAGTAAATGCATTGTTTCACTTGTTGCTACCCTGCTGGTCTGTCAAGGGCAAAATCAAGTTTAAGGTTATAACAACTTTGTCTTTTAACAAAATGCATTTGGATATTTAAAGGTAATGCATTATTTTGAGCCCTATACATAACTGATAAAATATTATAGTCTACCAAATCATGGAACTTCAATAACTTCAGTTGATAAAATAATGTACTTGATGGATGACGGTAATGTTTTCTAGTGATAATTCTTACAGCTCTTTTCTGTAATACAAAAATAGGCTTTGTGATTGTTTTACACGCATTCCCCCAAACATCAATACAATAGATTAAGTGTGGAACAATGATTGTGTTATACAACAAATACAGAGCTTTATCATTCAATAGGTCTCTGACTTTGTACAGTACTGCTATCGATTTAGCTATTTTTATTCTTACAGAATTTATGTGTTGTTTCCATGTCAGTTTGTCATCAATGATAACACCCAAAAACTTCACCTCACTCACTCTACAAATCTCAACACCCTCAATTTTGAGTGGAACATCAACAGTTTTCTTTTTATTACTGAATATCATGTAATTAGGCAGCACGGTGGCACAACTGGTAGAGCTGCTGCCTCTCAGCGAGAAGGTTGCCGGTTCAAATCCCGGTCCGGGGCCTTTCTGGGTGGAGTTTGCATGTTCTCCCCGTGCATGCGTGGGTTTCCTCCGGGTACTCCGGTTTCCTCCCACAGACCAAAAAACATGCTTGTTAGGCTGATTGGTGACTCTAAATTGACCCTAGGTGTGAGTGTGAGAGTGGATGGTTGTTTGGTGTGAGTGAGACAGGTCCCTCTTGTAAATGAGTCCCCGTGACTCAACGAGGCTAGCCTGTATAAATAAAGGTTAAATGAATGAATGAATGAATGAATGAATTAGTTTTTTCTAGATTTAATGATAATTTATTTATTTTAAACCAAGTTTGTATCTTGACAAGTTCTGTCTTTATCAATTTCAACATTTGTTCTATATCTTCACCTGAACAGAAAAATGTGGTATCATCAGAAAAACGTACACATTTAAGGAGTCATGACACATTTAGCTGCGCAGGATGAAGGCAACTGGCCGTGCTATTGAGAGACGTGTAAAATCATCTGGTCTCTCGGTACATAAGCAAGCGTACAAAGAACATCAGAAAGCGTACGCCAATTCTCTTAAAGAAGCACGCTCCAAATATTATTCCAACATCATCAACACCTGCCCTGGAAACTCTAAACAGCTCTTCTCCACAATAACTCATCTGCTTAATCCCATTAAACTAACTCATGAGGACTCTGTTCAAAAATGCAACCTGTTCCTCTCATCATTTAAAAACAAAGTTGACACTATCAGATCTCAGCTCCACAACCTCCCTGATCTTAGTGTGCCATCTACCCGTCTGCTTTCTGGGACCCTGAGCAGCTTTGATGAAGTCGTTCAGAGTGAGGTGGAGACCATCCTCAAGAAAATGAAGCCTTCATCCTGCGCCCTGGATCCCTTCCCCTCGTCTCTCATAAAATCCAATCACTCTGCAATAAGCCCATTAATCACACAAATAATAAACAAGTCTCTACAATCTGGTCATGTTCCATTGCCTCTAAAAACTGCCATCATTAGGCCTCTTCTGAAAAAATCTAATTTGGATCCCGACATTTTTTCTAATTACCGCCCAATTTCCCACCTCCCATTTCTGTCCAAAGTGCTGGAGAAAGCAGTTGCTGCTCAGCTGCAGGACCACCTACAGCAACACTCTCTGTATGAGAAGTTCCAGTCTGGATTCAGAGCAGCTCACAGTACTGAGACTGCACTGCTGAGAGTAACAAATGATGTCCTCATGGCTGCTGACACTGGTTCTCCCTCCATCCTTGTCCTCCTTGACCTCACTGCAGCCTTCGACACTGTGGACCATAGTATCCTCCTCCACCGTCTTCATGTGGAGGTCGGTCTCTGTGACACTGTCCTGGACTGGTTCAATTCTTTCCTCTCCAATAGGCTGGAATGTGTTAGCCTTGGCAATGCCACTTCCCAGACAGTCGGTGTCTCCTGTGGTGTCCCTCAGGGGTCAGTTCTGGGGCCCCTGCTGTTTTCCCTCTACATGCTGCCTTTAGGTCAAATTATTAATCAGTTCAACATTTCTTTTCACTGCTATGCCGACGACACACAGCTTTACATCAGGACTGGAACATCATCATCATCCCTATCTCCGTCTTCACTCACTGTTCTCTCTGCCTGCCTGGAGGAAATAAAGGCATGGATGAATCAGAACTTTCTTCAATTAAACTGCTCGAAGACTGAGGCCATATTGATTGGCACCCCTCACCAGATACAAACATCAACTTTAACAACAATCTCCTTCTCTGGTCAAGACATCCCCCTCTCCACCTCTGTTACAAATCTTGGAATAAAAATGGACTCTCATCTTACATTTGAAAATCACATTAAGCATCTGTTTAAAACCTGCTTCTTCCATCTTCGAAACATCTCCAGACTTCGCCCATCTCTGACTTTTCCTGATGCTGAGAAACTCGTCCATGCCTTTGTCTCCTCCAGGCTCGACTACTGCAACTCCCTGTTTATTGGTATCCCTGGCAAAAACCTTCAGAAACTTCAATACATTCAAAACAGTGCAGCAAGGATTCTGTTGAGAGTTCGTAAATTTGAACATATTACACCCATTCTCCATAACCTCCATTGGCTTCCTGTCACCTACAGAATTCAGTACAAAACTGCTCTCATTACCCATCAATGCTTGCACGGCACTTCACCTGACTATCTAAAGGACATTCTTGCACCATATTCATCCACCCGGTCTCTACGATCACAGAACAGTAATTTCCTTCATATTCCTCGGACCAAATTGAGGACCATGGGAGACCGAGCATTCTGTGTGGCTGCCCCCCGCCTGTGGAACTCCCTCCCTGACGACCTGAGAGCTCCACAGTCACTGGTTGACTTTAAAAGCAGCATAAAGACCTTTCTTTTTAAGCAAGCCTATTCTGCCTCCACATGATTTTATCTTTGATCTTAGCTGATATCATTATTGATTTTACTTGATTTTATCACTTGTTTTATTTTATTTATTTTTTAAGCAAGCCTAATCTGCATCCACATGATTTTATCTTTGATCTTAGTCGATATTATTATTGATTTTATTTGATTTTATCACTTGTTTTATTTTGATCTTTGCTTTGTTACACTTTGTAGCACTTTGAGATTTTTATTAATGAAAAGTGCATTATAAATGGAATTCATTATTATTATTATTATTTACCAAGTCATTCACATATAAAATAAATAGCTTTGGTCCAAGTACAGAGCCTTGGGGAACTCCACATGTGATATTACAGAGGTCAGATCTTACATCATTTATTTGTACAAATTGTTTCCTGTCTTTTAAATAGCTAGATACCCACTGTAATGCTGGTCCTCTAATACCATATTTGTTCAGTTTTTCAAGGAGAATGGTGTGATCAATAGTATCAAATGCTTTTTTTAAATCAACAAATATACTGACACAATATTGTTTTTGATTGACAGCAGTAGTTATTTGTTCCATTAATTCCATGAGAGCCATTGATACATAGATGCATAGATAGATGCATAGATGCATAGATACATAGATACATAGATGCATAGATGCATAGATACATAGATACATAGATGCATAGATAGATGCATGGATGCATATATAGATGCATATATCGATATGCAATTTTTTTTTTTATAGATCATTCGAGCCTTAGTAAAGAGAGTGCTCATAATAAAATTAGCAGGGAAATATGTAATTTACCATTTATGTCTGTACAGAATCTTTCCATAGTTCAGGCATGACTTGCAAAATTTTAAAATTTTCATCTCCCATACAGGTATTATTTTTTTTTTATTTTTTTACAAATTTGTGTTAGCTATCCCTGATACAATATTGTAAAGCTACTTCGTATTTATTTTTATTTCTTCTGCTGCTGAATCAAGTTTGTGCAGTGTCAGTGAAACAAGGCTCTTGGTGAGTATGTTACTTTCAGGTCTGTTGTTCCTCTCTTGACTTGTCCTTGCTTTGACCACTGTGGTTTATTGAATCTCTGAGCTGATTTCTGCTCACATGTTTGTCTTATAATTACTGCTATTATTAAAGATAATGGAGCTTTGGCGTGAGATCACTTTGAATTACAACTGCTAAATCAGGTCCTAACCACATTTACATCATGCATGGGAGAGGCGATGTTAAGAAAAGGACTGAATGTCCACATGCAGTGACATGTAGAGCACAGGGGTTCTGCATGTCACTGAATTAAATATGGAAAAGATACATAATGAAGACAAAATAGGTAGAAACTATAACTTCAAAAGCTGTATTTCAGTATGTCTTGGGTCTACGGGAAGCAAAAAACTCTTAGTACAGTATACAAATTTTGACGGTTTTAGTACAATCTTCAACCAAATTAAAAGCTTAATTTTATAATTTTACACTGAGTTTGAGTTATTTATATTCTTTCAACAAATTGGGACACAACTGTAAGTGTCCACAATGTTGCACAGCACAAAATATTTTGTGAAATGGTCTTGATTGTGGCGAGATAATCTGTCACATGCAGAGACATACAAACAATTAATATTTTGCAGCAATGTAGTGCAGGGTTAATTGCATTACATTTGAATTCACCATTGTTATTACTTATTATTGAATCCAAGACTAAACCAGAATCTCAGGTCTCTCTTGTAAATGAGTCCTTGAGGCTCAACGGGATTAACCTGTCTGAATAAAGGTTGAATGAACTTGTGTATGTTGGCCTCCAATTAATGCAATTAGTTTATTTATTCTACAAAATTCTTATGTGGACCTCGTAACTAGCAAGATTAGCATGTATTATTTTATTTTATTTTATTATTAGCATGTATTATTTCTGCTAGTATGTACTGAATAAAATGGGGTATAATTTAGGTGCAGTTCTCTTAAACTAAAAAACGGATAAAAATGCTTCCACTTCACCATTTTAATAAAGATTCCATCTTTTTTGACTGAAGGCAAGCCTCTGTTGGTATGTGTTGTTTTAGGCTGACCTCTAGTGGAAAAATAATTAATTACAGATGTAACATTAAATCAAAGATGAACCGTGGCGCTGACAACACCTACATAAATATAAGGCTTGTAAACAGACACTGCACTCTGAAGCAACACATTAGTTATAGAAATATTTCAGACAAAAACTGAATTGTTGTTTTTTTTATACCGTAGCATTCCAGAGAAACCGGTTGGGCTGCAAGGGATGCTGGGTAATGTATTTGTTTGATTACAGTATTGTGTTAAAATGGTTGGAGTGTGGGGCAGCACGTGGTGCAACTGGCAGAGCCGCTGCCCCTCAGCGAGCAGGTCCCTGGCTCAAATCCTGGTCTGGGGGCCCTTCTGGGTGGAGTTTGCATGTTCTCTCCGTGCATGCGTAGGTTTCCTGCGGATACTCCGGTTTCCCCCCACCCACAGACCAAAAACATGCATGTTAGGCTGATTGGTAACTCTAAATTGTCCCTGAGTGAGAGAGTGAATGGTTGTTTGTCTCGTTTGTCTCTATGTGGCCCTGTGATGGACTTGAGACCCGTCCAGGGTGTACTCCGCCCCTCGCACAGTGATTGCTGGACATGGGCACCGGCGACCCCCGTGACCCAAAAATGGAAGAAGCGGGTAAAAGATAATGGATGAATGGATGGTTGGAGTGTGGAAACAGGTTTTCCTGTTTGATGTCCTGTTCATGTTTGGGATGACATCTGTGCTGATGACTGTAAAACCAGCGGGTTCGGATGTTGTCAGTCCATACAATAAGCGCTTTCAACTGTAATCATCCCCATATGTATCGGCGAAACTGTCCAATCCACCTCCTAGCATGTTTGAAAAAACGTTATCTGCATTTTTATCGCTGTGAATAGGCAGCGTATTTCCGTATAACTCGTTTCAAGCACATCCAGACACAAGTGGTTTCTTCAAATTGGTGAATTTATTAAAATTCTCTGCTACGGGTGCTGTTGCTTGGCTTTACTCTGAGAATTTTGGGGAACTGAAAACTTAAGGACTTGCTTTCCTATAAATCAATCAATGTGGGAAGGTGCTATGATAAATAGTGTAGCATGAAGATGTGCTCTCTGACTATGACCTTTGACCTTTGTCTTCCAGACTCACCATGAACTGTTTTCTTTGAAGTTACTTTTGACTTGAATGATGTCTGTTTCCACACATTCACTGGCCTTGGACTCAGAGTCAGCTATAGTCTGACTGTTTGCTTCTTTTATATGTTTTTAAGAAAGGAAAAAAAATTAATGACATTTATTTGATTATGACAGGTGTGGACATGAATAATGTTGATTATTGTCTGCAAACACTTTAAAGAAATCATGTGAAACATTACAATATGTTTCAACATATTCTCTCTGTAGTTGTTGTTTTGTTTTTTTTATCAGAAAATAACTTTTCCTGGAGAGGCACCTGAGTGTTTCTGATCTCGGTTAACTTCAGAGGAGAGTCATAATATGTGAGTTCCCCAAAGCACTTCTGTGATCTCAGAGTTCCAACAAAGTTTATTTTTGTGACAATTTTCAGGTTGTCTGTTTTCCCTGTCCTAATGTGTGATTGTCTGATTGATCTGCTGATTGCCCATGCTGCTGATCTCATGCTGCTGATTTATTTCATGCTGCTGTATTCGTTCATACTCATCTACTCACACAGACTCATGTTTGTGCTGCTGTTGTTCAGCGTATTGTTTTACACTAATAATAATAATAATAATAATAAATTCAATTTATACCGCACTTTTCATTAATAAAAATCTCAAAGTGCTACAACAATAAAAACAAGTGATAAAATCAAATAAAATCAATAATGGTATTAACTAAGATTAAAAACAGAATCATGTGGAGGCAGAATAGGCCTGCTTAAAAAATAAATAAATAAATAAATAAATAAATAAAAAAAATAAAACAAGTGATAAAATCAAGTAAAATCAATAATACTATCAACCAAGATCAAAGATAAAATCATGCGGGGGCAGAATAGGCTTGCTTAAAAAGAAAAGTCTTTAAACCGCTTTTAAAGTCAACCAGTGACTGTGGAGCTCTCAGGCAGTCAGGAAGGGAGTTCCATAGGCGGGGGGCAGCCACACAGAATGCCCTGTCTCCCATGGTCCTTAATTTGGTTCGTGGAATGTGAAGTAGATTACTGTTCTGTGATCGTAGAGACCGGGTGGATGAATATGGTGCAAGAATGTCCTTTAGATAGTCAGGTGAAGTTCCATGTAAGCATTGATGTGTAATGAGAGCAGTTTTGTATTGAATTCTGTAGGTGACAGGAAGCCAATGGAGGTTATGGAGAATGGGTGTAATATGTTCAAATTTACGAGCTCTCAATAAAATCCTTGCTGCACTGTTTTGAATATATTGAAGTTTCTGAAGGTTTTTGCCAGGGATTCCAATAAACAGGGAGTTGCAGTAGTCGAGCCTGGAGGAGACAAAGGCATGGACGAGTTTCTCAGCATCGGAAAAAGTCAGAGATGGGCGAAGTCTGGAGATGTTTCGAAGATGGAAGAAGCAAGTTTTAAACAGATGCTTAATGTGAGTTTCAAATGTAAGATGAGAGTCCATTTTTATTCCAAGATTTGTAACAGAGGTGGAGAGGGGGATGTCTTGACCAGAGAAGGAGATTGTTGTTAAAGTTGATGTTTGTATCTGGTGAGGGGTGCCAATCATTATGGCCTCAGTCTTGGAGCAGTTTAATTGAAGAAAGTTCTGATTCATCCATGCCCTTATTTCCTCCAGGCAGGCAGAGAGGGCAGTGAGTGAAGATGGAGATGGGGATGATGAGGATGATCCAGTCCTGATGTAAAGCTGTGTGTCGTCGGCATAGCAGTGAAAAGAAATGTTGAACTGATTAATAATTTGACCTAAAGGCAGCATGTAAAGGGAAAACAGCAGGGGCCCCAGAACTGACCCTTGAGGGACACCACAGGAGACACCGACTGTCTGGGAAGTGGCATTGCCAAGACTAACGCATTCCAGCCTATCGGAGAGGAAAGATTTGAACCAGTCCAGGACAGTGTCACAGAGACCGACCTCCACATGAAGACGGTGGAGGAGAATATTATGGTCCACAGTGTCGAAGGCTGCAGTGAGGTCAAGGAGGACAAGGACGGAGGGAGAGCCAGTGTCAGCAGCCATGAGGATATCATTTGTAACTCTCAGTAATGCAGTCTCAGTACTGTGAGCTGCTCTGAATCCAGACTGAAACTTCTCGTACAGAGAGTGTTGCTGTAGGTGGTCCTGCAGCTGAGCAGCAACTGCTTTTTCCAGCACTTTGGACAGAAACGGGAGGTGGGAAATTGGGCGGTAATTAGAAAAAATGTCGGGATCCAAATTAGATTTTTTCAGAAGAGGCCTAATGATGGCAGTTTTTAGAGGCAGTGGAACATGACCAGATTGTAGAGACTGATTTATTATTTGAGTGATTAATGGGCTTATTGCAGAGTGATTGGATTTTATGAGAGATGAGGGGAAGGGATCCAGGGCGCAGGATGAAGGCTTCATTTTCTTTATGATGGACTCCACCTCACTCTGAACAACCTCATCAAAGCTGCTCAGGGACCCAGGATGCAGACGGGTAGATGGTAAACGAAGATCAGGGAGGTTGTGAAGCTGAGATCTGATGGTGTCAATTTTGTTTTTAAATGATGAAAGGAACAGGTCGCATTTTTGAACACATTCCTCAGAAGTTTGTTTAATGGGATTAAGTAGATGAGTTACTGTGGAGAAGAGCTGTTTAGAGTTACCAGGGCAGGTGTTGATGATGTTGGAGTAATACTTGGAGCGTGCTTCTTTAAGAGAATAGGCGTATGCTTTCTGATGTTCTTTGTATGCCTGCTTATGTACCGAGAGACCAGATGATTTTAGACGTCTCTCGATAGCACGGCCAGTTGCCTTCATCCTGCGGAGCTCACCAGTGTACCAGGGGGCTGAACGGGAGAAAGACACCAGTCTTGTCTTCAAGGGAGCATGTAGGTCCAGAAGCTCTTGGAGAGATCGGTTGTAGTAATCAACGGAGTCATTGGCAGATGAATGATTGACAGCGGTCAGGGCGTGAAGATCAGCGGACAGAACATCAGGGGAAATGTTTTTAAAGTCCCGGAACTGGATGGGTCGCTTTGGGTTTGAAGCAGGTGAAGTTGAAGGCACTTCCAGAGAGATGACACTGTGGTCCGAGACACCCAGGTCATATACAGATAAGTTATTGATGAGTACAGTGTCTGTAATCACCAAATCCAGAGTATGCCCCCTGCTGTGCGTAGGGACGTCCACATGTTGGGTGAGATTAAGAGAGTCCAGAAGAGACTTAAAATCTGTTGCCAACGGGGAAGAGGAATTGTCCATGTGGATATTTAGATCGCCAAGAAAAATAGTTTTCACAGGGGAGGTGCAGAAAAAGGTGAGGAGGTCATGCATCTCTGAGTTAAATGAAACATGCGGTTTGGGAGGTCTATAAATCAATATAACGTTCATCAGGAGTGGGGCTTTGAAGTTGAAGGCCAAACTTT
>JBBPBX010062445.1:5908-20830 GCA_038048925.1 Garcialebias charrua | reverse complement strand
GGCACCTGGGGGAGCAGATGGTGGGATTTTGCTCAAGGGACAGAGTGGGGCAAATGGAGGCAGGTGGGGGTGCTTCACCTTTCCCGCACATATTTTGATGTTGTTGGTCCGGGGAGTTGAGCCGGCGACCTCCCGATCACAGGTCCACCTTTAACCTCTGCGCCACAGCTCCCCACTTGACTTTTATTAATTGTATCTACCGTATTTCCCGGTGTATAGGTCGCACCTTTTTATGGTTTTTTTTTCAAGGCCTGCGACCTATACTCAGGTGCAACCTATATATGGCTTGCAAAGCTGGGCGCCAGACCGCCAGGGAGCGCTAATCCGCTAATCCGCTTACAACGGACCTAAACAATTATTCAGCGTTACAGCGGTTTGACTAACTTTTATAATTCATAAGCGGATTTGCGCTATTTTTATTTAAAATGCAGTACCGTTAATAACTAATTTTCTATCAGTAAAAACGAAAAAACTTATTTACGAGCTCTTAAATCAACCAGACGACTGCTAACAGAGCTACATCCTGTCAGCACCGGATGTAGTCCGTGAGCAGTCGTCCGGTTGGTTGATTTAAGAGCGGGGCCCACCCTAAGGAGCCCTATTGGCTATTACCTGTCATGTGACAAGACATGATTGGTCAAGTTAGCAGTCACTCCAGTTAGCAGCCAGCCAGTGTGTTTCTCTGCAGCCTTATTGCTTGTTAGATTATCACGGAAGCGAGGGAGCGAATACAGAAGGACTTTACATGATAAACACGGTAAAAACAATTATTTGTTTTTAAAATTATAGCAAAGATGGGTCTTCAGCTGAACGTGTCCTTAATAAAATCATGTACTGCTCAAAACTGTAGGGTTTTAAAAAGTAGGATCGCCACGAGCAACGCGCGCGGGCGGCTTTATGTAGCTCAATGAACGGATATAAAAATATATTTCATAGCTGACTTTATAGCACGAGGGTTCCTGAGCTGAACCGCTCTTTAATAATGTCACGTAGTGGTCAAATCTGCTGCATTTAAAGTAGGTTCGCTTTGACTTCTTCCAACCTGTGCCTGCACTACGAAAATAAATTATAAAAATCGAATATTACTTCAAATAACTCCAACAGGTTACAGTCAGTACATGAACATCTTGTGATTACACTGTGTTAGTTTGGATAATATCAGTGGTGTGGTTTTTTAGGTACTTCATGATAAGTGTTACAAAGTACTATGGTGAAAATAATTGAAGCTAGCTTGACACATTTATGTCTATAAAACATTGAATATTAATTCAAATAACTCCAACGGGTTACAGTCAGTACATGAACATCTTGTGATTACACTATGTTAGTTTGGATAATATCAGCGGTGTGGTATTTGAGTATTCATGATATGTGTTACAAAATACTAGGGAGAAAAAAATAGAAGCTAGCTTGACACATTTATGTCTATAAAACATTGAATATTAATTCAAATAACTCCAACAGGTTACTGTATACTGTAGTCAGTACATGAACATCCTGTGATTACATTCTGTTAGTAAAAAAATAAAAAACAGTTTCTGGACTAAATTAACCACATTTTTCTTTTACAGTCAACAGAAGAAAATCACCAGAATTCAACAACCTGTGTCGTCTTCTGGAGCGATAGGTGTATTGTAGGAGATGACATCCCGAGCGAATCGGTGTTAAGAGGTAGGATAAAGGTGTATAACACTTCATGCACCGCTAGTTGGCAGTGTAGTGCAAATATTGCATAACTTTAGCAGTTTAGAATTTAGCTTCCCCTAATTTTCACAAGACATTAGTGCTTTTGAAATAGCGGACCTAAATAAATTAATTAGTGCTTTTGAAATAGCGGAACTAATTTTTGGATTAGCGCTGCCCAGCACTGATGGCTTGTTATCACTTTCGGCGAAACAAATTTTAAAATCCAGCTCATTTCACAATTACGTTCATTTATTAAAGAAAAGTTCAGCTCAGACATATATTTGCTATAATTTTTATCAAACAATTGTTTTTAAGTGTTAATCTTCTTAAAAGCCTTGCTGTGCGCTCCTGTGGCAGACATTTGCAGCAGAGCTAAACGTAGGTGCGACCTATACACCGGTGCGACCTATCTAGGGATTTTTCCAATCTATTGGTGATAATTGGACAATGCGACCTATACACCGGTGCGACCTATACACTAGAAAATATGGTAACTCAAATCTCCTTGTGTCCTGTCACGTTATAAAGAATGATTTGTTTTGCATGATCCGGGTTTGTAATTAAGGCAGAAGATCTGAACCAGATCAAACCAGAGCTGCTCCCTTCAGAGGTTATTAAAGTTTTAACTCGACTAACATGAATTATTCTGGATGTGAAGCCGCCCATATCCTCACCTCCCTCAGCTGCTGACCTCACCCTACATGCCCCGTCCGAACCGACAGCCCCCAGTTCTTGTGATGTGGGAAACAAGAACTGGGCTCAGCAGGTTCTGGGACACCCTGCCCCTCTGAGACACGCCCGGCAACAAGGCGGACGGGTTTAAACCCTCACGCAACCGACAGGGACACAAAGTCCAATCTGTAACCCAAACCGGGCCCACACCACCACTACACATGTCCGGGTCGTAAATCTCTCCGCGACCCCGGAGGTTTGTCACACTTTGATGTTAGATAGATAGATATAGATTTATTTGTCCCCTTAGGGAAATTAATTTGCAACATTTGTCAGCAGGCATTGACATAAAGGACATACTTATACATACATACATGACATCATCATCCATCATTCTCACACTTTCCCCAGGAGAACATTTGTTTGGTTTTAAATAGAAGAGGAGACCGTTGGCTGAATGTGGGGATGTAAAACAGACGTGCGCCTTAAATGTGCGGTGTAAACCGGTCCTCGGAGAGGAGTTAGCAGGCTCTAATGAGCTCTGATGAAAATAAATCATCTCCGGCTCAGAGAGCAAGCTGCTGTCGCTCATCACGTATGATTTGAAGGAACCTGTTGATTAGTCGTCTGACTGAGCGAACGAGGAGGAAAGGATTCATGATGGTCGTGCTATCCTATAGTTAGGGTTGGCTTGGTTTTCCTGAGCTATCCCCTAGTTATGCTGCTATAGGGTTAGACTTCTGGAAGACAAACTGATCACATTCCTTCTCTCTGCTGCTTCTTTACCTATTCCACCTGTTTGTGTTTGTAATTACAAGCAGTCCCCGGGTTACGACGGTCTCGACTTACGACGTTTCGACTTTACGAACGCCCTCCCATTGAAAAGCATTGTTCGAGTTACGCGGTTTATGCGCCTTTAAATTTACAGTAGGGAGGGGGGAGCTTGATGCGCGCTCAGCGGAAACTTACAGGAGGGAGGCAGGAGCTTGACGCGCTCAGTGGAGCAGGAGACCTCATTGTTTCTGACCGGAGCGGAGGGGCTAATATGCTAACAGACCTTACTGTAAAACGCTGGACCGCGCGCAGAGACCTTATTGTTTGGGGCAGAGGTTTACGAGTACGAGGCAGAGAGGCTACAGCTGAGCAACGAGTTAACATGCTAGCAACGAGCTAACATGCTAACAGATTTTTTTTTTTATAGATGGCCTCCCTTCTCACCTTATAGCCATCCTCTCACTCCAATATTTTTTTTTAGAGAGAGAAAGAAAAGAGAAAGTAAGACAACAAAACAACAATTATCCACAAAAAGAGCACAAGGCAAACACACCCAACCTCCGTCCGCAATCCTGCAAAGCACATGAAAGAACACAGCAACGAAACATACATGCATAAAGACTAACAATATTCATGACCTAGCAGTAGATTTCTATAAATACACATACCCATACCTACAAATATATATACAGTATACATACATATACATTTATATTCATTCATATACCCATCTACATATCTGCATATATCTACATATACATCCCTGCATCCATTTGTGTGTGGTTGTGAGCATGCATAAGTGAATAAGGTTCCTCCAATAGAACATTTAGTAGCGACTGTGAAGCATCAGAGATCTGCCCCCCCAAAGCCCGAGGCAGACGAAGGAGCGATCAAAGCCCAAGACGCCAGGAAGGACCCCATGCTAACAGATGTTGCTGTAAACGCTGTGGACCGCGTGAAGCTGCAGGACCAGCTCCCAGTAAGAAATTAACTATTTTTTTCCCTTCATTATGGCTCAGAATGCATGTGTTTTTTGATAATTATGTAGGGTAATGTGTTAGGATAGAGGCTAAATAAAGTACTGTACGTATGAGGTGCCGTTTGGACGTATTTTTCGACTTACGCCGATTTTCGTGTTACGAACGGCCGTAGGAACGGAACTCGTTCGTAAGTTGGGGACCACCTGTATTTACATCTTAACCTGTTTTTTGTCTTTCCTCCTAGAAACCACACCTGAACCCGTCATTCTGTGCCTGTTTCTCCTTCCTGTCCTCTCAAACCCAGCCGGCCCAAGCAGATGTCCGCTCGTCCTGAGCCTGGTTCTGCTGGAGGTTTCTTCCTGTTAAAAGGAGTTTTTTCCTTCCCACTGTCTCCTTTGTGCTCGCTCAGGATGGGAGACTGTGACAAAGTGAAGATTCAACACAATCTGCTGCTTCTTAGACAGAGAACTTTTACTAATTGACTTTCTACACGGGCAGCACGGTGGCACAGTTGGTGGAGCCGTTGCCTCTGAGCAAAAAAGGTTGCCGGTTCAAATCCTGGCCGGGACCTTTCTGGGTGGAGTATGTTCTCTGTGCATGTGTGTTTTTTTTTCTCCATGTACTTCAGTTTCCTCCCACAGACCAAAAACATGCATGTTAGACTGATTGGTAACTTTAAATTGTCTCTAGGTGAGAGAGAGTGAGAATGATTGTCTCATTTTATGTGTCCCTGTGAAGAACTGGAGAGACCTGTCCAGGGTGTCCCCTGTCTTGCACAGTGACTGCTGGACATGAGCATTAGTGACTCCCACGACACGAAAAAGAAGAAGCGAGTAAAGATAATGGATGGATGGATGGATGATAAGAAGTATGTTTGGAGGACTCGATGTGAGACGTTCTGGTCCACAACACTGAACCAACTGTCAGGCACGGTGGTGGTGACATTATGCTGTGATACTGGTTGAAGGAATAAAGAAGAAATGACATTTCTTCAACTTGACTTCAAATGATCAACTGTTGAAAAATGGACACAGTTGGTCCAACAGCCAACATTTACCTTTAGGAAAGACCCGGACCTTTACCCTATGAAATCTGTGGACTGCGCCTCAAAGCCAAGTCCATATCCAAACTAACAGCACATTAAACAAACTCTACACATTCTTCCAGTAATTATCATCAAATATATGGCCGGACATATGGCAGAAGTTTAATTAAGATAAAAAGCTTGTCCAGTTCTTTTTCTGGGTACTGTATCCTCCTGTGAGGACTTCACAAATCCCAGCAGAAGACAACCTTCACTGGATGAAAACAAGGTTTCTGACTCTGGGAAGGTAAAAAGCGACCAGTCAGCAGGACTCCTCCCATGTGAAATCCTAGAAAAGTCCTGGCTCTGAATTCTCGGGAACCCAGAATGAGCCGGACAGCGGAAAATGAAAACGATAGTCGTGCTGGATGGAGGGTTCAGTTTGAGTTACATCATCTTTTCATCACGTCCAGCTATGTGTCCTCGCGTCTCAGACGCAGTCACACGCTTGACACTCTACCAGCTGATGTGCTGAGCTCGCCTCGAGACGTGCACTATTTTAAGAAGCTAAAAATATAAATAAAAGAAGGATACGTCGTTTTATTTGACTTTACTAAACATGCCCACTGGCTATAAAAACGTAATTCTTGTTCTTTCATTGGGATTTTCAAAATAAACCAAATGAAAATGTGTATTTTCTAAAATCTTTTGTAAAAGTTGCGACTTGGCACCGGCGTCCTGTCCAGACATATCACACTTAACGAGCGTTTTCTGAGGCTGGATTCGCTGGTCGACCCAGAAACAGTTTTCAGGGCTGGATGGACAAACCGAGTTGGACACAAAGAGGAGAGCTGGTCCTGAAGGCAGTTAGAAACAAAAAAACAGTGGTGGGATGTAACTAAATACAAATACTTTGTTTCTGTACTTAAGTACATTTTTCATGTACAGTATCTGTACTTTACTTAAGTAGAATTGAATGTGGATACTTTTACTCCACTACATTTTAATGAAGTGTCTGTACTTTCTACTACACTACATTTCTATAATGTGTTGAGTTACAAGTTACATTCATGTTGCAGTTTTTTGATTTGTCGTTAGTTTGAAAGTAACTGATGTCGAGAGAGGAGTTGGTCCGTTGAATCACTGCAAAGTGGACATATAACATTGGACCTTCCTTCAAAAAGAGCTGGACCAATGACATATACAGTATTCTAGTATAAACGTCATTGAGCTGGGCACATCACACCACTAACACACCCAAAATGGATTCCACCACAGAGATTCAGCCAGAAGATACACAACACCCATGGCCTTATTGAAAGATTATTGAAATACTATTGAAAGACTGTTCAGTACAGCAGGACAGATTTTCTCCCAAAAGAGCCAGACTGGACTCAAAAAACTTTGAAAACCAACTTCTTCTGAACTTGAACAATAAATTCTTGCTGCGATATTAAAATGTGTCAGTTCATGGATGTTGGGAGACAAGAGATGGCTCCAAATGTCTCGACACTGGTCCAAGTTTTGAAAATGGTGTCAGGAAGTTCAAATATTGTTCACTATTGATCCATTACAAGTTGACTAGACAGTATTTTAGAGTTGATGACAAACTGCAGGTGAAATGATCAGATGTTCCTTTGTTAGGTCTAATGCTCCTTTTTTCAAGCAGACAACTTTTACTTAAATGTGTTTACTGCAGTTAAAATGACACATTGGTTTTACTTTGTGTTAAATAAAAACTTTCAAAGGTATAATCATTCCTCTTTCTTATTTTACTTAATGACATTTAACTCTGCAGGTCATCCCTGAAATTCTGACGCACAGAATCACAAGTCCAAGTGTGAACTGTGTCACAGAGTAAACACAATAAAAACATGCATTTTCTACTACAGCATTGTTCATTAAAACAACACTATTAATGTATTACAGAAAATATATACAGTTCGCACACTTAATGATATTGTAGACCATTGCATCTGGTAATACATTCAGCAAGTACTTTTACTTTAATACTTTAAGTATTTTTAAAAGCAAGTACTTATTTACTTTTACTTAAGTAAAACATTAATATTCCACTTTTACTAGAGTACATTTTTGTCTGTTTATTTGTACTTTTACTTAAGTACAGTGTTTGAGTACTTTCTCCACCACTGCAAAAAACTGAACGGATCTTTAGCCCGGAGAGTTTATCATCATAATTATTATTCTCCAGGTCTCTCTCGTAAATGAGTCCTCGTGGATCAATGAGACTAAAAAGGTTGAATGAATTCTATAAGTAAGTTTTGTTCATGAGGGGAGTGGCGGTGCAGAGGTTAGAAAGGGTGGGCCTGTGGTCGGAGGTCGCCTTTTAACTACCGTACTGCTGCTTTTAGCTTTGAAAATTCATCCATCATCTTCACCCGCTTCATCTTTTTAAGGTTGCTGGGGTCACTGGTGACCATGACCAGCCATCACTGTGCGCGAGGCGGGGCACATCTGGACAGGTAACCAGTCCATCACAGGGACACCTGAACAGCAGGGTTGCCAGATAAACATAGTACAGCACATTTTTTTAAACCCTCTCTCTTTTTCTGTGCACATGTTTACCAAACACGCGTCGTCTTACAACACCCTCACTCAGCACATGTGCCAACTGGGGTCAAAATACAATCATTTTGAAGGTTGTGTGACATGATGTTGGAACTACCGGTATGTATAAAGTGGCACAACATTTATATGTTGTATCATTCAACTATGTTCGTTTTAACAAACAAAATGATAAATCAATGAAAATTTGTTTCAAAGGTGATTTTAAACTTGCCGCCGTGTTTCGTCACAAGACATCCAGGTACTTCCGCATGCGACGTCATGTGACGTAGGGACTTTAAGTTCAGTCTGCGGCTGCGTATAGAACGTAGTGTCATTGTCTTCTTAAAGATAGCCTTTTTTTTTTTTTTATAACTTGAAAAATGCCGGTACGTTGTGTCGCATTTGGGTGTTCTAATATCACAAGTGAACAAGTGAGCCTTTTCACTTTCCCAAAAGATGAAAAACTTAGTCAAGAAATCCCGGAGTCCACCTCGCTCCCTGAACGGTAAGGCTCAAATAAATACGGCTGCTGACCTACATTAAATAAAATAAATAAATAAATGTCACATTTTTGTCATCTGTGTATGTTTCCCATACTTGACAGACGAAATTGGTCTCTGCATTTAACCCAACCACCACCAGGTGGTGCAGTGAGCAGCCGTGGTCAGCGCCCGGGGAGCTGGGGAAAATAGGTGTGCACTCATAGACACCCCAAGGTGTGCCGTGGCCGGGGTTCGAACCTGGGTCCTTCGGATCCCATTATAACCAGCTGTTTCTTGTTCATCACTCGAACTAACTTCGGCTTCCCAAACTGAAGACAAATCGCTCAAATCTTCAATTAAATTGCTTCATTCCTCGGTTTATATAATCACTGCTATTTGTTATTTACATGGTGCGTTCAATACATTACGTCATAAAATGCTTTGGCGTATACAAACGTGACAGCCCAACCATGAAACCATTTATGACCACTGGGTTTGTATCTTGTAATAATAATAACAGCAAACTTATCTTATTAGCAATCATTCAACATCTCAACACCTCCAACCAGTGAAACCCAACCCACACCAGGGTCCCAACCCTGATTCGTTTACTGCAGGCTGCACCACAAAAGTGCTTTTTAAACACCATCAGCACGTTTCGTTTGCCAGTAAACACCATTTACAGAAGCTGCTTTATCTTTCTAAAACGGTGCAACAAACATATGTTTGTGTGAAGCTGGAGCCAAGTTTGTTTTGTTGACTCATCTCCCTCCGGTTTTAGTTTCTCTCCATTGGCTCCTTGTCAAATTCAGAATAAAATTTAAAATCTTTTTTCCAACACACAAAGCCATCAACAACCTAGCTCCATCTTATATTACAAATCTTATTGTTCCACATTTTCCTAATGGAGCACTTCGAACTCAGACTGCAGGTTTACTTGCGGTTCCTAGAGTTTCCAACAGCAGAATGGGAGGAAGATCTTTCAGTTGTCAGGCTCCTCTCTTGTGGAACCAACTTCCAGGTTCTGTCCAGTTTAAAGACCTTCCTTTTTTGATAAATCCTATAGCTAGGGTCAGCTTGGGTTTCCTGTGCTATCCCTTAGCTATAGGCTTAAACTGCTGGAGGACAAGTTGACCACATTTCGTCACTCCTACTCTCCATGTTTACATCAGTTCAGGTCATTCATCTGTTTGATTTTCCTCCTAAAGACACTACAACTGGTGTCCATGTCTCCGTCCTGTCCTCTCAACCAGTTACGGCAGATTTCCACACATTCTGAGCATGTCTCTGTTCGCCGGTGGTTCCTGTTAAAAGGGAGTCATTCCTTTCCACTGTCATCTCCACGCTGGGAGGTTGTGACAAAGTGAAGATTTCACAAAAATCCTTGAATTTCTTGGATTGATAACTTTTCTTAATTGGAGTTTCATAAACAGATCAGCGTGTTGTAAAACCTCAAACCTGAACATTTTGGGGGCATCCACAAATCGTTGCATTCTTAATAAACTCAGTTTTTTTCCACAGTGAAAAAGTAAATATATCTAACTTTAAACTAAAAAATTGTACCTTTCAAACCATATTAAGGTATTAATTTGAATGTATTGAAAATCCACCTCTAAAATCATATGGACTGATGTCTGTTAACATGCCTTCCAATCTTTAAAGAAACAGATATACAGGTAGTCCCCGACTTACGAGCGCCCTGACATACGAGGTTCCGGATTTACGAGCTCACTAACGAACAGTAAATTTGTAAACAACATACAAAAAATACAGCACTTTTATGTGTTTTTAGATGAAAGTGTGTTAGCTAACCGTTTGGAAACAAGTTTCTGAGCATGTTCACGAACTAGTATGAACGTTTGTGATGAAAAACGAGTGTTCGTAGTAGCGCTAGCATAAATTTTCCGACACGACCGAAAATCCGGACTTACGAGCAACACGTGTTTCGGGTTCCGACGTACAAATTTTCGTCTTACGAGATACTCGTAGTAACGGAACTCGCTCGTAAGTCGGGGACCCCCTGTATGCCAAGCTCCTGTTTTGCAGAGTCCTGACTTTTCCAAGCCATTTGTTGTGCAAGTGGATGCTTCAAATGTTGGCCTTGGAGCAGTATTGGCTCAAGGAGAAGCCGGTGAAGAAAAACCTGTCCTTTTCTTAAGTAAAAAGCTGTTTGACCGGGAGAAAAAAATACACAGTGGAAAAAGGACTGGCAATAAAGTGGGCTGTGGACTCATTAAAATATTACCTCCTTGGCAGAGAGTTTACTCTTCAAACTGATCAGACCATTGAAATGGATGCACTCCAAGCAGTATCAGAATGCTCGAATGCTACGCTGGTGCCTTGCCCTCCAGCCATACCAGTTCACCATACAGCATTGTCCAGGTAAGAAAAACCTTATTGCTGACTCAAAAATCAAAAAAGGCGTTCAATACAAGATCAACTGGACTTTATTTGTTGCAGAAAACGTTTCACCCTTTATCCAAAAGGCTTTTTCAATTCAGAATGGCAGCTGTGAGACAGAGAAGAAAGTTATCTCAGGTATGTGTGGGGTTATTTCAGCTTCCAATTTGCATATGTTGGTGCGTGGCATGTCAGCCTGTATTGATTGTACCATAAATCTTCTCTGTCTCACAGCTGCCATTCTGAATTGAAAAAGCCTTTTGGATAAAGGGTGAAACGTTTTCCGCAACAAATAAAGTCCAGTTGATCTTGTATTGAACGCCTTTTTTGATTTCATCATGTCCTGGACGACTGAGAATCAGCTTATTGCTGACTACCTTTCTCATTTGCCTGAGATGTCTAGACCAGAAGGGGGAGGAAGTGAAACGTTAAGAAGCACAAAGTTCTTCCTTAACTTGTATATTTTAGTTCCTGAGTGTGGGGTTGTGAACATTTAGTTGTGTGTCAAAGCAACACTGAATGAAATGTTTGTTACCATGTGGGTGTGTCCTCTGTGGCAGCCATCTTGTGTTCCAGTTAAAGAGGAAGGCCGACCCGCCTCAAACCCAGCTCTTATCTAGAAGTGAGCTGATGAGAGCAGGAGTTTGATTGGTGGAGAATTGAAAGTCAAAGTAATCAATTAAAAGAATAATCTGAATAGTAAATTGTGCATCTGTATACATGAAATGTTTACTCAATATTTAATAAACAATAATTGTCAATGTTTACATTGTTTATGTGATTAACTTTGTTGTCCTTTTCCATTCTGGAAGGCTGAGATGACTGGCCAATCTGAATTTGAAGGCGGGTCTGACTGGGTATATATATGTAAATTTAATAGATAATTATTTCACCGTCTTTCTTTTGGTGGTGGTTATTGCATTAGGTTGGTTACTAATCTGGGTGCACACAGTTAGAAAACACCTGGTGTTTATTTAGATCATTAACTATTTTGTTTTGCTGAGTTTGAAGGACTGGCTGGGGGAAGATGATTGGTTGAAAGGCAAACCAGGAAGTGGAACAATCCATTAGGCTGCTGGAAGCAGGGGACTTGATGTTGAAGAATCTGCCTTTCTCTGCTAATAGCTTAACTGCTAAAACATTTTGGTGTTAGGTTGTTTTGTGTTTTTAATAGTTGTGTTCTAGTTGAAATGTTTTGATTTTAATTAGTTATTTATGTTTATGCATTGTTTGTCTTTGTCTCATCTCTCACCCCTGCTTGTTCATGTAGGCTGGCCTTTGTGTATAGATCCCCCTGAGTGTTCATTAAGTGAGGGCAGTTTTTTTGGTTTGTTATCCTGTGTTGTTAGGCCCATTTTTGTATATTTTGAGATTAGCTGTTGAAAGCTTTTTGTTAATTAAAACCACAATACAGAACCAGTTTAAAGGGTCGGTCAACCAAGGCTTATGGAATGTCTTGGAGACTGAAGTCAAAAATGCAGCAACAATGATTACATTTAAGAAAATGATAAAGTGGACTATTGCAAAGATATAAATGAAATACTGTTGTGTATGTTGCTTTGTAGTTCGATATTTTTTGGCGAATTGTTTCTTGTTTTTTATTGGTTAAAGTTGATTGTTGTTTGATTTGATGAATTGTAAGAGGGGGCAGTTAAAATAAGATTTTTTCTTCTTACTGCCACCCTTCATTTTATTTATGTGTTGTATATTTATTTGATGTGAAATGTTGTATTATTATTTATTTTTTTATATATAAAATGAATACGAAATAAACTAAACTAAACTAAAACAAAAAAACAATAAACAAATAGGAAGTTGTGGTTAATTTTTGTGCATAATTTGCACACCCTGTGACTTATATGCCGAAGCAACATATTTATGGAAATTTTCCCATATTTACAAACTAATTTTTGGCTGAGATGTGACCGTTTTCATTAATTCTGACTGAAAATATTGAACACTACCATTTTCAGCCACTAGATGGCAGTCGAGTTGTACGACATTCCGTTGTCATGTAATGGGTAAAAGTGGCTATTAATTACACAATTGGCTTGCCATAGCCTGTCACCGTTGTCCAGCTTGCCTGGAGCAAACATCAAATCAGCTGCATTTTGTTGCGCTGCCCCGACAAAATGCAGCTAATTTGACCATTGAAGTCCTTTTATTAAGTAAAAGTCAACTGATACAAACCTTTACTATAATTTTGAGCAAACAAATAATTGTTGTTAAGTGTTAATCTTGTTAAATTCTTGTTAAAATTCTCCTGTGCATGCCCCCGCAGCCGCCATTTGGCAGCCTTTCGATTTTTGGCACAACACCGGCCCACAGCTCCGAGTTGTCAGCCATGACACATAATAGATGCAACTTAGACGGCGAAGCAACATCTTTATGGATTTTTCCACTTTATTAGACATACAAGTGGTCCCCGACTTACGACGGAGTTCCGTTCCTACGCTGCATTGTAACTCGAATTTCGTCTAAGTCGGAAAATACGTCCAAACTGCACCTTATACGTACAATACTGTATTTTACCAAGCAAGCCTATCCTAACACAGTACCCTACATAATTATCAAAAA
This sequence comes from Garcialebias charrua, assembly GCA_038048925.1. Taxonomy (NCBI): domain Eukaryota; kingdom Metazoa; phylum Chordata; class Actinopteri; order Cyprinodontiformes; family Rivulidae; genus Garcialebias; species Garcialebias charrua. The sequence goes on along the minus strand of JBBPBX010062445.1, from coordinate 7,667 downwards.
ACACATACATTTGGAGCCATAATGAAGGAAAAAAAGAGTTATTTTCCTACTGGGAGCTGGTGGAGTCTTCATCCGTCTGTTAGCATGTTAGCTCGTTGCTCAGCTGTAGCCTCTCTGCCTCGTAAACCTCCGGTCCAAACAAAGGTCTCCTGTACTTTCCCACGCGTGGTCCAGAGTTTTACAGTAAGGTCTGTTAGCATGTTAGCTCCTCCTAGTCTCCTCTGCCTCCGGTCTGCCTGTAAACAATGAGGTCTCCTGTAATTTTCAGCTGTAATCCTCCGCCCTGTAATTTTCCATTGTCTTGGCCACTAAGGTACACTCTCCCCCCTCCCTCCTGTAAATGTCCGCTGTCCTCCGCTGAGTTTTGGTACTGTATTATTTGGTGTAAAGGCGCATAAACTGCGTAACTCAAAACAATGCTTTTCAATGGGAGGGCATTCGAAAACGCGAAACGTCATAAGTCGAGGCCGTCGTAAGTCGAGGACCACCTGTATTTGGACTGATGCGACTTATAGGGCGGTGCGACGTGTACGGCATAAAATACGGTTATGTCTTCTTTTTTGCCTGATAGAGCTTTAATCAGTATTTGTGCATGGCACGGTGAACTGTGCTTACAGACATTGATTTCTGGAAGTGTTCCTGAGTCCATGCAGTGACGTCCAGAACAGAACCACCTCTCAGGTGACAGAAAAAACCTTGCAACAACTTGTAGACATTATAAAAATGTATTTTATGGGCAACCTTTAGTTTTATTGTAAACACTCTCATTTATTTTTATTGAATTATGTTTTTAAACCCTTCACTTCCCACCACAACATCAGTGTCATTAGTTCGTGACATGTTGCCACACCAGACACAGGACGAGTCAATCAGCTGACCTGAGCACATTTCCTGCCTCCCATGCTCGACCCTAATTTTAAACCTCTGTAATGCGTAACATCATCCAGGCTGCGTGGAGGCCGTCTGGAACGCCATGTTAAAGTGTTAACGGTCAACAGGTGGGACAGCAGAGCAACATGGGAAGAACGGGACACCCCCGAGCAATGGTGTGAACCCCGGCAGGAGTTTTGTTAGATTAAACAGTTAGGACTCTTGAGATCTCACTAATTAACAAAGATTTTGAAAATAAGGAAGATGAAATGAGCAAAAAGCAGCAGTTGAGACTATGCACGTTCTATCTTAGTCATCATCACATAGCAAAAAAAAAAAGAAAGTCAATAAAATGTTTACGAGGTGTTTGGTCATAGGTTGAGTGTGTAGGCTAAATGTGTCTGATGGGGTGGGGGGGGGAATGTCAATTCAAAGTCAGGAGTGTTCTAAACTGAATGAGTTGTTAATGTTTGCAGCAATTTTTCACTTTTCTTTTGCAAAAAAAAAACGTATCAGGTAATTCTTGGATAAATGTTTTACCTGTGTCCCTCGTTATTTCACTAACTGAGGATCTCTGAGGGAAATTAGAGATAGAAGAATCCCATGATCAGGACTTGATCAAAATCATTTCATATTAAATGCCACAGCTCAGCTACTACCACGTCTCACTGTCACTTAGCTGTGGTAGCCATCTTGACTCAAGCTGACACCAAATGTTAGTTGTAGACGTGCACCCAGTGACCACTCTCCGAGTGTTTCATTAGAATACATCCAGTGGTTTGCGAGATACAGTAGTCTCTTGTTTATCGCGGGGGATCCGTACCCTGAAGCCCCGTGATAAGTGACAAACCGCAAAGTAGGAATGGTAGTGCAAGTAATAAGTAGTATA
>JBBPBX010062444.1:0-20830 GCA_038048925.1 Garcialebias charrua | reverse complement strand
ACACTTTAACAAATAGTTCTGAAACAAATTAACATTTTCTGAAACACTTTAACAAATTCTGAAACAAATAAACATTTTCTGAAACAAATTAACATTTTCTGAAATACTTTAACAAATTCTGAAACACTTTAACATTTTCTGAAACAAATTAACATTTTCTGAAACAAATTAACAAATTCTGAAACACTTTAACATTTTCTGAAACAAATTAACATTTTCTGAAACAAATTAACATTTTCTGAAACACTTTAACATTTTCTGAAACACTTTAACATTTTCTGAAACAAATTAACATTTTCTGAAACACTTTAACATTTTCTGAAACACTTTAACATTTTCTGAAACAAATTAACATTTTCTGAAACAAATTAACATTTTCTGAAACAAATTAACATTTTCTGAAACACTTTAACATTTTCTGAAACACTTTAACATTTTCTGAAACAAATTAACATTTTCTGAAACAAATTAACATTTTCTGAAACAAATTAACATTTTCCTGAAACACTTTAGCAAACGAGAGAATCACACGGAAAGGGAATGTCCTAACGAGGCTGACCCGGAAGTGATGACCCGGAAGTGATGACCCGGAAGCGGTCATTTTGACCCAAGATGGACGACAGTCGAGTCACGTTTTGCCCGTTCTGTGGGACACCTATAAGTTTATTAAGCTGTTTTGTTTTTCGTGCGGTCGATCCTTGGAGTTTTTAAATGGCACAGAGCAGATGGATGCAGGAGAGGGGACATCTCAACAACCGGACAATGCTAAACAAAGTACCGTAAGTGCAGCGTAATGTTAGCATTTTTAATTAGCCTGTGAATAAAACATACAGTATTAGCGCTATTGATTACCTCATTTTGATTTTTGAGACCGACCTTTTTTAATTAGCCTGTGAATAAAACATATTAGCGCTATTGGTTACCTCATTTTGATTTTTGAGACCGACCTTTTTTAATTTCAGCAGAACAACCTGGCCCATCATATAAATGTTTCAAAGAGTACCGAAGCTCCAAGTCCAAAGAGCTTCAGGATTTTAACTACGGTCCGAGAGGAAAACATAAAGGAAAAAACGTGCAGGTAACAGTGCTCACCTGACTCGCTGACTGTGAAACTGTACTAGCACAAATTAGACCATAGAGAAACACATATGTATGTATCGTGTTTATTTATTGATTTTTTTCTACCTCTTATACGTTAAATTGCTCTCATCTTTGTCACAGATATACATTGATGGTGCCAAGTGGGACTGGTTTAAACCTCTAAGAGGGAAAATGGTCCTGTTATTTGTAGACCCAGAGGTAGGAGCACCCGAGATACTGCAACAAGGTGTCCAGAAAATGAGAAGGTTTAACAAGGACATACAAGAAGGACCGTACATCCTGTTGTATCCAGACTGCTCAGAGGAAGTCACTGTGCCTGGATCAGAAAGACCATTCAAACTGGCTCATTATAAAAGGGAACCAGGAAGGCAATATTCCAGAATTACATTGTTTATTTGCCGTAAAACACATTTTAAATGAGGTGAGTGGATGTAAACATTAAATAAAGTATTTTAACTTGTTTCAATCTACTGAAAGACGCCTCCACAGTATCTATATGATCAGTTGTTTATTTTTACAGAAGTGGATGATACCTCAGATTCCTATCCTGAAATTGTCATCACATCAAGGAGGCTGAGTTCAATCAAGCCAAGCAGACACAGTGGTATATCAAACATTCACAAAACATACATTTTTTATTTTTGGGGGTGGATTACTGCACTTGTAATTTACTTTTTGTGTTGTATTTTGTTCAGTATTTTGTGCAGACAGTTTCAATTGAAATAACAGAAGGATTTTTTTTATATATGTTTGAGACAAGAAAGTTCATATATGTTTGAGACTTAATAATACCTTACTAACTAAAGTAACTTAAACAAAATTAACTCTTGTTGTTTATTTTAGTTTGTAACTTATCAAATATGAAACCAAAGCAGTTTGCCAGGGCTAAATGTTTTTAGTTTATTTTAGAGAGAGAGAGAAAAAGATCATCATTCCGCTGCAGACGAGGGAGGGATGGGGGCGACGTGAAGAAGTGCCTGTGCAGATTACTTCTACAGCATATTTAGCTAGTTTATATCAGCACATTACGGTGAAGCAATGAATAACCCGAAAACAACCTGAAAAGCTCTGAGGTTTAGTATCTACAGTACTAACGTTGGGCACGTTTTATTAAAAGAGGTGGAACACAATCTTATTTATCTTAAATTAGCACAGACAGATACCCTGATGCATGCTCAATAATCCAGGTAGAAAAAAAAAAAAAAAAGCTAAGTCTGGTCCTCTGGACATTCAAAAAACAACACAAAGCAACAAAAAAAAAAACTGTAGAAACGTTTCGTCTTTCGTCCGGAAGTCTTTCGGACGAAAGACGAAACGTTTCAACAGTTTTTGTTGTTGTTGTTGTTGCTTTGTTTTTTGAATGTCCAGAGGACCAGACTTAGCTTTTTTAGATAGCACAGACAGAGCTCAGCCAAAGCCTTAAAGTCCTCCATCACCGAGCCTGGCTGTTAGTTTAAACATCAGGTGTAATACAAGCAGGTCATGCAGCCACACTGCTGCAATACTGTGGAATAAATGCTGATACTAATTGTTTTATTTTTATTAGTTAATTTAATTGTGTTTTGCAATGATAGGATGCACCTACTGTATTTAGTTTGTAATAAGCCTGGATGGTATTTTGGACTCTGTGCAGCTCCTAGAGATTAAATGTCCTCTAAATAGCTCCATGTCATTTGCACAGTTTCGTGTTGGCCAAATTGTGACATCAGATGCTTAGAAGATGAGAAGTACCGGTACCTCATTCTAACCAATGGGCAAAGTGGATTCTATGTCCAGGTGAGTAAATGTTGCAATTTTCAGTATATGTACTTATGTGACAGGTACTTGTAAACCTTCATTAAAACATATTGTACATTTATTCTTCCAGATTCAGCTGACAGTGACGGGCCTGGAGCTGCAGAGCTGCACAACAGAACACCTGGAGTTGGACTTTTCTTTTTTACAAATACTTTACAGATAAACAGATGAAACACTTCCATAACTTTTACTTTTAAAACATGTTTCCAACATTGATAGATGAATTTTTTTGCAAATAAGATTCAGCTCTGCCTCAAATACCTTGAGATAAAATGCAGTAAGCACATAAATATTCATACCGTACACAACACATCATATGAAGCTGCTTTGGAGAAAATACCAGTCTTAATAGTTGTTTATTAGTTTTTAGTTTTATTAAAAAAATGAAACTCCAAGGCATAATATCACCTTCAGACATATTAACTCCATCCATCCATCATCTTCCTCCTGGTTTTACGTCATGTCACAGGGGCAGCAGCTTGAGCAGGGAGTGTCCAGACAGCAACTTCTTCCATCTCTTCTGGGAGGACTCTTACAGACTTCCCAGACCACTCCAGCACGTCCTGGGTCTTCCCTGGGGTCTCCTCCCAGTCTACATGTTAACATACAATAAAATGTACAGACAAAAATAAAAACATTATTTTGCAACTAACATATTTGTTTCAGTTTTACCTCGTTTGTCTTTACAAAACAATCAATGAAAGTGATGTGAAAGCTTGTTAAAGTGTAATAACAAATAGCTTTTCAGTTTTCATTTTTTGACATCGTGATGTTTTCAACAGCTGTGCTACATCATCCATTACAAAGCTCTGTCTTAGTTTTGTCAAAGTCATTACAACTTGATCTACAACAGGCAGACAATGAAACAGGAGCAAATTGTTGTAAGCAGGAAACTACTTAGTTTACTACTACTACTACTACTACTAGTTTACTACTCCAGCGGTTAATGTCATGGTCAGGTTGAGGCAGGGGGACAGCAAAGGGCGGCTGAGCTGAGGGAACTATCATAAAAAAATAAAAATACATGGAATTAGGGTTCCATAAAAAAAAGACTGTGTTCCAAATATTAGCCACATTGTTTACAAAATATTTGACAAACAGCGTGGAAATGCTGTTAATAAAGCAAACTACTCAGTAAAAAAATTAATTATTTTTTGTATGCAGTCAGTTCTTACCATCTTCAGCACTGTCCTCAAAGGAAAGGTCTCTGTGCAGAGGTGGAAGCTGCACTTGTGCTGGAATCTGAAAAGGAGCGATATCTTTCAGTTATTTATTTATGGCTTCAGTATAATTTTAAAACAACAGATGAAGTAGCTGTGAAAATTATCCAGACATTGCTATTGATGCAACAAATAGATATTTAAGGGTGAGTTGAAACGAACCTTTATACAACTCTGTATTCTTTGCACTCTCTTTTTCCTTCAGTAGAAATGACAGCGGTGATGGAAGGGCCACGGATGTCTGTTGTGATGGAAGGGCCACAGGTGTCTGTTGTGATGGAAGGGCCACGGATGTCTGTTGTGATGGAAGGGCCACGGATGTCTGTTGTGTGTTTGCCAGGACTGTAAACAATCAGAAGAAAGTAAACAAATGATTTTATGTACCGTAGCTTAAAAACATAAAGCATCAGATTTCTTTTCAGTAATAGAATGTACATTTCTTTACCGTTAACTGTTGAGGATTCTGAATCACCTGATGCGTCTGAACACCTGGACACCGTTGCAGTTGGACCTAAATAAAGATAATGTATCAGTCACTGTATGAATCCCAATTGAACACAACAGGTGGTGTTTAGTGGAAACTCAAAAAGTTGTGCTTTTATTCCTTCTGCTTCTGCCAGAACACAATAGGTCAAGGCTCAGTTTTGGAGGGTTATTCATCGTAAAAGAGAATAACACTCCAGTCCTGAAATCACCTACTTTAAGAAAAACCTGTCTTTGCTCTGTTTGACACTGGGGTTCCCTCTGTTTCCGCTGATCCTGACACTGTACACAAATATGGGAGAGAGACTAAACACAAGCAGATTATATTTTAGAATTTCATCAAGTGTAACTATAGTGTGCGTACTGCTCTGACTTAAGGCCGAGATACACTCGAGCGTTCTCACGATACGCCTATACGCAGCGTACGTACGTCAAGGCAAAAGCGTAGCCCCTCAGGGCATGTACGCGCAAAGCTTTTTTTTTACGTCCGCGTGCGCGATACGCGGTGTCTGACCATAAACTTCCCCGGCGCCGGACTGTTTTGTATGTTACACAAATGAAATAAATTCCCCTTCTTTATCGCTGATTGGGCCTTTTCTTTTTTTGCCTAAAGTCAAGTAATCACTTCTTCCTCCGTTCACTCGATGATTGAAATGAATGAATTCAGGTCCTACCTGGGTGCGCGATGTTTTAAATATCCCTGGTGGGCTGTGTGCTGCAGGAAAAGTGCTCCCTGTTATTATTTTTATTTCTGAGAGAACTTTTTATAACATATATAGTAGAAACACCGTATCAGAACACCGCCGCGGTCTTCAGCGAGCTACATGAGCTGAGTGAAAGCTGTCAATCATTTCAGTAGGCGTGTCAGCAAGTGACCAATCAGCGAGCTCAGTTGAGTCCCCTCCGTGCGCAGCTGCTCATATTACAACAAGGAGAACGCGAGCGTTTGAAAGCTGATAGTTTCTGAAGTATAGCAGCAAAACACATGCGCACAAAATGCGCGCGTAGAGTGGCGTACCTGAGGACGCTCAAGTGTATCTCGGCCTTCAGGAGCGTAGAGGGTGAGATGCTCAGCATTGCAGCCTCCAATCCTTCGTACTCCTCCATCACTATGAGAAATCAAAAAATTATATTGTAAAAAAAATCAAGGATCAGTTTGGGAGGAATATTCAGTTTTTAAGGCAATTTTTGTCCTTTCATCTTAAAATTGTTAATACAACATTCTTAGTTGCTCACCCAGATGTTTCTGTGGCACACTGGATGACTGGAGGATGATTTCTGTCTCTTGAGCAGGTGCTGCTGCAGCTTCTAGTCTCCCAGCACTTCTGAATCATCTGTGACATCCCCTCCTCTTTGATGAACTGCAGACAAACATTTCGCCGCACAATGTCCTCTCTCTATGGCTCAGATTTGTTCTGCACACTAGGATAATTTTTTATCATTTTGGCCTCAGGAGAGGGGTCCTGACGAATAAATCCAAGGGGTCCCTTGCGGAAAACAACTCTTTGTTTTCCTGGATAAAAGATGGTCTTCTTCTGCATTTTGGCCTAGTATGGAGCAAAAAAGGGTAGATCATGCGTTAAAAAAAATCTGAAAACCTTTTAAATATATTTTGCATAAGAGCTCAACTGATTATTCAACGTACTGATAGTTCAAAAAGTTTTTATTTAAGGAAACTAGCAGATTGACCTGCATCAAGGAAACAAATATATTTTCCATTCTGTTCATTTAGCTCTAAACATCAAAAGGTGCTCAAATGCAGCTAAAGACAGGAAGGACATAAAATATAATGATTTATCCGTTTTTATTTACTTGTACTGCAATCAGATATCAGTGTTTCAACACAGTGTACTCTCTCTGATATTATTATTTTAATTATTATTACATTTTGGCAAAAATTGAAACAGAATCTATGATTGTGAAAAAAATGCTGACTTTATCCTCACTCTAATAAAAAACACTGAGCATAATCTGTGATCAATCAATCAATCAATCAATCACCTTTATTTAACCAGGTAGAGCCCGTTGAGATCGAGATCTCTTTTACAAGGGTGACCTGGTCAAGTGGTCAGCAGCACACGTCACAATATTCACAATATATGTGAATAAAACATAAAGTAATCCTGATCCTTAAAAGTTAGTGTTTTTTAGGCAGCGTTGCAACACTTACTTTTTAAGAAATCACCACAGTTTTATTGTAAAACACAGACACATAAACCACACATAAAACCATAATGGTTTTATTACTGGCCAACGCCAGACAAAGGAGCACACTGTGGTAGAAAGTAACGCTGCCATTACATGAATATATGTTCGGTCGGAAAAAAACGCGATCATGACGATAAACATGTTTCATATATTTATGTTTTGCCCTCAGCATAACTTACCTTTTAAATGTGAAGGATGCATGTAAAGATCGCTTTTCTTTAGTTTGTTTTCGCGTGTTGTCCATCTCGGGTCGAAATGTCATCACTTCCGGGTCATCACTTCCGGGTCGTCACTTCCGGGTCAGCCTCGTTAGGACATTCCCTTTCCGTGTGATTCTCTCGTTTGCTAAAGTGTTTCAGGAAAATGTTAATTTGTTTCAGAAAATGTTAATTTGTTTCAGAAAATGTTAATTTGTTTCAGAAAATGTTAAAGTGTTTCAGAAAATGTTAAAGTGTTTCAGAAAATGTTAATTTGTTTCAGAAAATGTTAAAGTGTTTCAGAAAATGTTAAAGTGTTTCAGAAAATGTTAATTTGTTTCAGAAAATGTTAATTTGTTTCAGAAAATGTTAAAGTGTTTCAGAAAATGTTAATTTGTTTCAGAAAATGTTAATTTGTTTCAGAAAATGTTAAAGTGTTTCAGAATTTGTTAAAGTGTTTCAGAAAATGTTAATTTGTTTCAGAAAATGTTAAAGTGTTTCAGAATTTGTTAAAGTGTTTCAGAACTATTTGTTAAAGTGTTTAGCCTTATTTGTTAATGTGTTTTGCACCTCAGGGCCACCGTACAAATGGCCTTTAAATGGAGCACAATAATATCCACAAACACTGATGCCTGTTGTTGTTCCTTCAATCTTTATCTTCGCAGCCTTTTAACAATTTATGAGTCAGACACCATCAGTGCATTGTCTGGGACAGTAAGTAAGTAGAATCAGAAAGATGTACTCCTCCTGACAAACTAGTTTCTTTCAAAACCCACTCATCTGAAGTTACTGTTAAAATAATACCAGTTAGACATTAATCCAGGACAAGCAAAAACTCTTGAGAATTTAAATTTCTTGTACAAGGGTGTTTGACACAAGATATACAACAGTTAGGAGCAACCCTAAATTACAGCACACATTCTCAGCAAAGGTATCAGACTGTAGAGTCATTAAATCCTTGTAGCAATCATCATAAATAAAACTAGCTCTGATCAATCAAAACATTACATCAGTAGGTTTTTAATATTTACAATGTTTACAATTGGCTAAAATTCACACAGTGAGACAAGATGAAATTTAGATGGTTTTGCTGATTCCAAGAGTGGGGGCAGAAAATTTTAAATGATTTTTCTTCTAATACTGTACAAACCCTTGGACTTTGATTTTAAGTTGTTTTTCCGTGTATTTTGGCATTTAACTAGTTTGAATTGCACAAAGTGTTCTGAGCAATATGCAAAGAGTGTTATGGATAAAATGCCTGATAAGGATAAAAGCAATACATAATTGTACTGTATTATAAAAATAAAACTTGAAGCTTTTTTCTTGGATACTTCCTAATCAAGACTGTTGGTAAAGAAAATAATTTAGTGACCCCAGAACTGATCCCTGGTGAACATCGTCAGCTACATGCAAGAAGCTAGAACTACCTTTGCTTGAACAAAAATTTGAGTTCAGTTTCAAACCAACTAATTGCTCAGTACTGATAAGTTGTCTTTTTTTTAATACAGTAAAAAAGCTATAAAAAGGCTCTTCTTTGTTGTTATCAATAAAGCAACAATACAATTATTACTTTTAAAGCTGCTGCAGTTTCAACTTCCATTTAACCAAGTTCATTGAGATTGCAGTCTCTTTTTCAGCAAAGGACTGGTCAAGATGGCTCGGGTTGTGCTGTAATGTTTCTTCTTCTTCTGGCTTTTCCCTCTTCAGGGGTCTCCACAGCGAGTCATCCTCCTCCATCTCACTCTGGCGTCTGCATCCTCTGTCCTCACTCCATCTACCTCCATGTCCTCTTAACTGCATCCATATTTCTCCTCTTTGTCTTTTTCCTGCTGTAGTATGCTGTATTGTCCCACCTTTTTTTTAAGCTTCATTGATTTAACCAGACATTATTTTAATTTGATTTGCTTTTGAACATGTATCTCAGTTTTTAGAGAGTATTGAAGCATACTTGTGTAACCAAGCTAGTAAGATGCTGAGCTTGTCCATTTTCACCCTTGAACTAGGGTGAAAAGTTTACTTTCCGTGAAAGTGTTTGTGCATTTTTCAGTTTTGTATGTATTTTTTTCAGACCAGGCATTCAGAAGCAGTTAAGTCTCACACGCGAGGCACCCATATTCCTCTGCCCTTTGAGCCCATGCCTCTTGACTTTTCACAGTCGAGCTCAAAGACAACCTATAATGGAAAGCCTGCCAGTACCTACCGATTCAGAGTGGAGATGAGAAATATCCTGACACGACAGAAGTCCTCTCAGCCACTTGACACTGTTTGATGTGGGAGCCCCACATGAGTGTGGTGGAAAAGCAGACCTTTCTTACATTTGTGTAGCAATTTGTCTCCAGTAGGAGCAGGCCAACCAAGCTGGCCACATCAGTGAAACTGAGAACAAACTCTGTAAAAATTCAATCAGTTGTAAAATTTACCATAGTCGTTCAAACATTGGGGGCAAGAAAAAAAAAACTAAAATTGTAAGACTTCAAAAAGACTTACCGGTAGTTTTAATAATAATAATAATTAATTCAATTTATAACGCACTTTTCATTACTGAAAATCTCAAAGTGCTACACATATATTGAATGCTACACACATTCATAAACCGGTGGCGGCAGACTACCATGCAAGGTGCTTTCCAGTCCTACCGGGAGCAACTCAGGGTTAAGTGTCTTGCCCAAGGACACAACGTTTTGTATTGCCTGGCATCTAAATAGTTAACCTTTTAATCCCTTAGTTTCCTGTTTTAATAAGTTTCACTTTTCACTTCATTTAGCTTTTATTAGAGCATTTTTGTTTGGATGATTAAAAAGGTTAAATTAGATTTTGCGGAGTGGGATAATGGCTACTATTGTAGTTATTACCAGGCCCTAGTACCAGGCCCTTTGATATGGGCTGTTAGGTCCCTGTACGACCGGTGTCAGAGCTTGGTCCGCATTGCTGGCAGTAAGTCAGGCTCGTTTCCGGTGAGAGTTGGACTCCGCCAAGGTTGCCCTTTGTCACCGATTCTGTTCATAACTTTTATGGACAGAATTTCTAGGCGCAGCCAAGGTGTTGAGAGGATCCGTTTTGGTGGCCTTAGAATCACTTCTCTGTTTTTTGCAGATGATGTGGTCCTATTGGCTTCATCAGATCGTGATCTACAGCTTTTGCTGGAGCGGTTTGCAGCTGAATGTGATGCGGCCGGGATGAGGATCAGTTCCTCCAAATCCGAGGCCATGGTCTTGAGCCGGAAAAGGGTAGCATGCCTTCTCCAGGTCGGGGAGGAGGTCCTGCCCCAAGTGGAGGAGTTTAAGTATCTCGGGGTCTTGTTCACGAATGAGGGAAAACTGGAGTGTGAGATCGATAGGCGGATAGGTGCAGCGTCCGCAGTGAAGCGGGCGCTGTACCGGTCTGTCGTGGTGAAGAGAGAGCTGAGTCAAAAGGCAAAGCTCTCAATTTACCGATCGATCTACGTTCCCACCCTCATCTATGGTCATGAGCTCTGGGTTATGACCGAAAGAACAAGATCTCGGATACAAGCGGCTGAAATGAGTTTTCTCCGCAGGGTGTCTGGACTCTCCCTTAGAGATAGGGTGAGAAGCTCAGTCATCCGGGAGGGACTCGGAGTAGAGCCGCTGCTTCTCCACATCGAGAGGAGCCAGTTGAGGTGGCTCGGGCATCTGGTTAGGATGCCTCCTGGACGCCTCCCTGGTGAGGTGTTCCGGGCATGTCCCACCGGGAGGAGACCCAGAGGAAGACCCAGGACACGCTGGAGGGACTATGTTTCTCGGCTGGCCTGGGAACGCCTTGGGATTCCCCCAGAGGAGCTGCTCCAAGTGGCTGGGGAGAGGGAAGTCTGGGCCTCCCTACTTAGGCTGCTACCCCCGCGACCCGACCCCGGATAAGCGGAAGAAAATGGATGGATGGATGGATGGAGTTATTATTATTTTATTTTTTACATGTACACTACACAGAATTATGCAGTTACCTGTATCTCTAAATGTCTTTTCACACTTTGCATTAGGGTTTTATTACTTACAGAGGATATACATTGTTGTTCTCCTGTTCTAGTTGTGGAATACAGTATTTTTAAACTATGCAGGAAGCTTTCATGTCAGCGCAGTATCTCTTTTCACTGGTCAACTTCTATCAGTAAACTTCTGTTCAAACAAGTGTTTTTATCTTTTGCACAGTGAGAAAAGTAGGTTTTCATTGATTTGTCAGGCGGTTTTCCTGTTAATCCAAAAGCATGTGGTTAGATTTAAACATTTTGATCTGAAGGATTAAAATTTTTCCCAGCTCTTTCCCTCCACTGTTTTTCTCATGATCAGGTCAGGTTATTCCATGTTTTTTTTTTTGTTTTTTTTTTTTATCCATTTCAACATAATTTCTCAGTTGACCTCCTTGTTTTAGATTTTGTTCTGTAATTTTTTTTTAACCCCATGCTGATTCAGTATGATCTGTGAACCCAAACTGAATTTAACTCTTAAGAGGGCTCAGTTTTACCTGAAAAATAAACCCTTGATCAAACTGTTTTGTCACATCTGATCTGCAATGATAAAAAGTATCCATTTTCATGAACTTTTTTCCTTTTTTTCCGTTTAATTAAAACAAAAACTAATATGTTTGTTATAAAGTGCCTCATAAACTTGTTGGAGAAAAGTTTTATTAACCAGCCAGCAGTGGAAGGGCAGATAGATTAAAATCCTAACTTTACTGACTCATGGTGGTGAACAAAGCCTGGCTGTAATAAGCAGGAGGGGAAGTGATAAAGAAAGCGCACAGAGTAAGATTGTAACAAAACACTTTCCTCCAAATACTTCCATGAATTATAGACTTATGTCACCGGGTCATAGCTTATTGTTCACTTTTTCCTTTTTTTTTTTTGCTTATTTATTGTACAGGAAAGGAGAACATGTTTAGATTAATTAACATTTTTGTTGACAAAAGGCTGAAAGCAGTTGATAAATTGATTTGTCAGAGAGCAAACAGCACAGCACAGGTTACTAATTATAATATTCTTGTTCTACTGATAACCATCTCAGTCATAATGAGTCTGACATTATAAAAGCTACAGTATATGACTCATAACTTTACCATTTTACAGTTATGATTTTAGGATATTTTTTTGGGAAGGTTGATAATGCACTTTATTCCAGTTCCAGAAAGCTTGTTTATTCTTGTTTGACAGAATATAAATGGCTGCCTAATTTTAATTTTTTTCCCAAGCCAACATTTCTTATTAATACAATAGTATAATCAAATGGGAGACAACAATGTGGCCTCAGGCTGGGCTCGAGGAATTTATAAATAACACTGATGTCATGCTGACTTCTGGAGGCCCTTAACAGGTTTCTCCATGTTCCAGTGAAAACAGACCATCCTTGGTTTCGGTACATAAAGCATACTTTATATTTTATTCTTCTTCCTTTTTTAAGGCAGTCTAGTGAAAGGAAAATAAAATATAGGGTATGAAATGTAAAAATTGTGATTGACAAGGAAAAGGGATGTGGATATCAAGCCCTTGATCAGATAAGATCACCCAGTGGTTTCTTCAGTCATTTTAATCATAAGCAGCAAAGTTAACCAGCATGGTATATAGCCCAGGGCTGTTCAACTAAAGTGCTCAGTGGGCCACAGTTTCTGAAAGCCAGCAGCGCAGGGGCCGGACATCCAGCAATTAGTCATTATGTAAATAAACCAAGTATTACAATGATCTGTCATCTTTTAAATTTGTTTGTTTTTATTGCATTGATAACAGAACCCAAACCCAGAACAGGTCGGACTGAAGTCACCCACAGGTCGATGACTACGCCGATGACTGTCAAATTTACTTCCCCCTAAGACAAAATGGTACATGCTCTATTCAACCTCTGCTCGACTGCCTGGCTGACATCAGGGACTGGATGGCTTTAAATTTCTTAAGTTTCAATGATAAGAAGTCTGAAGCCATATTGTTCCTTCCCAATGACACAATCTCGAACCACTGCATCAACCTTTCTGCTCTACCCCTGTCTGAAAAACAAAAAGTCACAAATCTGGGAGTGATAATGGATCCTTCCATGAAACTCAACAATCATGTAAACATGATCGTCAAATCCTGTTTTTTCCAGCTGAGGCGACTTGTCTAAGCTGAAGCCCATATTATCCAAAAATAACCTGGAGACAGTAATTCATGCATTTATTACATCTAGGCTTGATTACTGCAATTCATTTCTGCTTGGCGTCAGTCAGGCCACCATTCCACGATTACAACTGGTTCAGAACGCAGCAGCCCTATTTTTAACCAGTACAGGCAAAAGAGAGCACATTACACCAGTCTTGGCCTCCCTGCACTGGCTACCGGTTCATCTTCGAATCCAGTTCAAAATTCTCCTGTACATCTACAAATCACTGAACAGTCTCGCCCCCGCCTATCTCTCGGATTTGATACACCCATATGTCCCACCACGTGCTTTGAGGTCAGAGGACCGGGTACTTTTAAGAGTTACAGGAACTCGTCTTAAGCGCAGAGGTGACAGGGCGTTCTCTGTAGCAGGCCCAAGACTCAAACGAGTTACCTCTGCTCATCAGACAGGCCCCCTCCCTCTCAGTCTTCAAATCCTGTTTAAAGACTCACTACTACTCTGTTGCTTTCAACACCAGCTGATTTGTATTTGGTCGTTTTATTTATCATCTGCTATGTTTTTATATATTTTGTTTTGTACTTCATTGTGTGTGTTGCCTGTTGTTTGTTTGGTTGTTCAGCACTTTGGTTTGGCCTTGTTCCTGTTTTAAGTGCTTTATAAATAAAATGGTATGGAAAGTGGTCCGTGGGCCGCCAGTTGAATAGCCCTGTTATAGCCTATTGACAGCCTTGCTACTCCCAACTTATTTTGTTGATATAGAAAAAAAAGTTGTGAATAAAGTTTTAAATCCATTAAGGCATGATTAGTAATATAACAATGAAAATAGGGTAGAGATAGGGCAGCTGACTTTGGACCCGAAAGTCCCAGGTTCGATCCCCAGCCATTCCCACATGTCGTGGTGTCTGAGCAAGACCCCTATCCCCAATTGCTCCCCGGGCGCTTGCATAGCTGCCCACTGCTCCACCTGGGTGTATCCCAGGTGCTATGGGTTAAATGCAGAGAACTAATTTTGCCATTGTATGGAACATACAGCACAATGATGACAACATATAGCACTTGTTGGTGTTGTTAAAAAAAATCGGAATTTCTGCCTATTTCTTAAAATGTTTTGGTATATTTTCAAGTAGAATTGCTTACAAATAACCCAAGGAATGCACAGAATAGCTTGAACAACATTTTGACAATTTAGCCATATTAATTACTGGCATATTAAAGGATGTCATTCCAGCTGTTGGTTTTATTGTTATTGCTTCATTATAACACCTTGACTTTATAAGTGTACTGGAAAATGAAACAAAGTAAAGTTTAGAAAGTGTAATATCTGAAATTACCACAAACCTTATTCTAATTTATAGATGCATCTAAAACTTTTAAACGCTGTTTAAATTTTCACCTTTGTCCATTTCTTTGCCAACATTGCAGGGTTCCAGGTTGGTGTTGTGAGAGAGCGAGCTACCTGTGGGGAGGTGGACCGCCTGGGGCACTGTGTCCGTGGCTCTCAAGGTAGACTGGAAAGAATCAGTAAAATTATATGCCATTTTGGGATAACTTTTTATTACCCCTTTTTTTTTATCTAATGAATAATCTAAAAATTGACATTATTTAACATATTTGAACAAAAAATGAGTTCAGAATAACTGATTTTTACCATCTTTGGACTTTTATACATGGTTATATATGGAAATGAAGCTACAGTACTTGAGCAAATGGCCAGCCAGTATTCTTGTGGCAGGGACGGTTTATAATTGTACAAACCAACAAAGTGTTAATTTATTGTACATTGTCTTCTATATGTCTGATTGTCTGCTTTGTGAAGATTGAGCCAGTTTCTCCTTCCAATGCATGAAAAAGGTTTTGGTCTAAGAAGGCAGTCATGCTAGAAAGTTGTCCATTAAGTGATCACTTCATTAATTTATACTTTTTGATATTACGTTTAAGTATTTGTATACTCAAAGCAGCACATGTTTTGTGACTATTTCTCATGTGATCTAAAGAATCCTATTAACTTTAATTTTCTGGCGGATAAGTTAATAAATAACCTTTTACTAAAAGAGTTATCACCACAGTCAGTCAATCTAGCTTGTGAAAGTCCAGTTCGCAACAAAGCTTTTACTTTTTCTGTTGTCTGTAATCACAAGTTACAGCCCTTTGTTATCTGACTTACTTTGGATTTTGTAACTAATATATATATACTGTATATAAATTTACTTTTAAGTCATTTTATTTTTTGGTATAGTGCTTTTGTTGCATCTTTGTCTGAATCACCATTCCAAGATAAAAATCTTGCCAGTGACTGTGTTATGCACTGGCATTTCCAGTCATTGCAGAAGTTTGGGAGGGAATGTTCTGACTGCACTGCGCCCACTGTGTAGCACCAGTTAGGGGGGCTGGTGGAAAATGCAAGGAAGGGCTTGGTCATAAGCAAAATATCCCACAATATGCTCAGAAGAATTTCTCCCGGGTGCAGTTGGCTGATAAGATCCGAGTGTGAGGACACGGGGTGATTGGGTGCTGAAGTGGTCCTATAGGACTGAGTGGGGTGACCCTGTAGGTACCGCGCCCTGGGATACCATTCCAACCCTCCTCATTAATTAAGAGTATTGTAACAGATGATTTTATTTGTTCATATTTATTTTGTAATGAAATCCTAAAAGGAAAATTGGTCTTTTTATGGTATTGTGCAAAATAAAATATCCCTGTAATAAACATTGATTCAGCCAGTAACTGAAGAGATCTGATAAATAATAAGTGTGATTAAATAAAGTTATCAGTGGGTAATTAATGGGAGCGAGGCTTGATAATGTTCCAGCACTGTACTGTATTGTTTCAAAAATGTCTGCTAACATTTTTGCTCTAGACTACTGTCTTTGTGTACAGCAGTCGAAGAGATGAACTGCTTCAGGACAAGAATTGGATGCCAGAATTAGCAAATCTAGAAGAGCTTTCTGAAAATGCTGAAAAAGGAGATGGATAAAAATTAGATTACCTTTTTGGGAAGAGGAAATTTGAAATGCAAGAGTAGTACACATGAAAAAATAAGTTCAGAGAATCAAGCTTGTAAAATTTGCCATCTTTCAAAATTTCTAATTTGTCAGACTTGTTTTAATAACCTTTTTTTTTTTTTTTTACTTTACCTACTGAAATGTGTACAGGATCTATTTTTTTTTTCCATTATTTGTTCTTTAGACTTAAATATACATTAAGGCTCCGGTATACTTGCGCGTCCTGTCAGCCGCACTGAAACTGTGCACGCTGTCCGCAGAGGGTTGAGCTTCATGCTCGAGCGTCCACCCTGAGCGGCTGCAGAGCAGCTCCACAGACAAGGGGCGTTTACCTTTGGGACAAATTGAGGTCACCGATTAGTCATTTGCTGACACGCCTACTGGATTGATTGACAGGTTTTAAAAAATGAGAGCTGGCATCCCCAGCCGCAGCGGTGTTTCTGCAGCCCACACATCAGAGCAACCCACCAGGAAATCTCCAGATCCCCCCACAGCCGCGCTGGACCTGATTTTAATTCACTCTAACAAATTCCTTCATTTCTCACCATTTCAGTCATGGCCTCAACAGAGGAGGAATAGATCGCTTGCCTTTTGGCAAAACACACACAAAAGAAAAGGCCGGATCAGGGATGAAGAAAGGGAATTTAATACATTGGTGTCGCATACAAAACAGTCAGTCGCCAGGCAGTTTATTGTGCGACACCGTGTACGGTCGTAAAAATTGAGCTTTGCGCGGACATGCCCTGCCGAGGTCCGCGCATACCTCCGCAGACGTATGCGTGGACCTCCACGGACGGACAGACACGGGAGTACACTGGGGGCTTTAGACTTAACTTTGCGAGCTTGTAAAAGAGACAACTAGAGCAAAGGATAGAATTGTATTCTGCTAATTTGACATCCAACTACCGTATACAAGAACTATTTGAAAAATCTTCACCAGCAGAGAGATGCATCAAAATTCCAGGATTAAATGGGCAGAGACCAGTTTTGTTAGATTCTCAGCTGGGATAAAGAAAATGCAAAGTGTAAACAATGAAGCAAGATATTGTTGTGGATCTTGTGTTATTTTCTGCTCTTTGGTCGTTTATAGCATTTAAAGTTCTTCCGCTTTTACTTTTGAGAGTTTGACTCTTTGCAAACTTAAGTTTTTTGATTGCATAGCTCAATAAGGATTCAAAGTTATTTGTCATTCCACCACATTTGGTACATGTTGGTGGAATGAAATTGTGTACCGTAAACAGGGTCCTAGTTGCATCCAACAAAAGTATTAAAATTTAAAAGAAAAACGGTACTAAGATATGAATTAAGAAAAAATAAACATTCATAAATATACACTAAGCACTAGCAGCACAAAAACAATACGCCGAACAGCAGCATGAGTCTGCGTGAGCAGATGAGTACGAATGAACACAGCAACATGAAACAGATCAGCAGCAACATGAAACAGATCAGCAGCAACATGAAACAGATCAGCAGCAACATGAAACAGATCAGCAGCAACATGAAACAGATCAGCAGCAACATGAAACAGATCAGCAGCAACATGAAACAGATCAGCAGCAACATGAAACAGATCAGCAGCAACATGAAACAGATCAGCAGCAACATGAAACAGATCAGCAGCAACATGAAACAGATCAGCAGCAACATGAAACAGATCAGCAGCAACATGAAACAGATCAGCAGCAACATGAAACGGATCAGCAGCAACATGAAACAGATCAGCAGCAACATGAAACGGATCAGCAGCAACATGAAACGGATCAGCAGCAACATGAAACGGATCAGCAGCAACATGAAACGGATCAGCAGCAACATGAAACGGATCAGCAGCAACATGAAACGGATCAGCAGCAACATGAAACGGATCAGCAGCAACATGAAACGGATCAGCAGCAACATGAAACGGATCAGCAGCAACATGAAACGGATCAGCAGCAACATGAAACGGATCAGCAGCAACATGAAACGGATCAGCAGCAACATGAAACGGATCAGCAGCAACATGAAACGGATCAGCAGCAACATGAAACGGATCAGCAGCAACATGAAACGGATCAGCCGCAACATGAAACGGATCAGCCGCAACATGATGTGATTATCCTGGTTAGAGATTCATGAGTCTAACAGCCTCAGGGTAGAAGCTCTTCCTCAGTCTAGTGGTTCTACACTTACCGTAATGCTTCTTAATCTCCTTCCTGAGGGAAGTGGGGCAAAATGTGTGTGCTGCGTGAGTGGGGTCCTTCATGATGCAGGTGGCCCTCTTCCTGCATCTGGAGATGTAGATGTATGTGATGGTGGGGAGGCTGACTCAAACAGACTTCATAAGCAACACAAACTGAGCATCTGCTGATATGTTTAGTAGCAAAGGTCAACAGCATAACATTTCTGCAATTCATAAATTGTTTGTAAGCCTAAAGGAAAAGCAGAATCAGTTTTAAAGGCTGTTTTTGCAGCAAAATAGCATATTTCAATGCAGCAGATAACTAAAAACATAAAATAAAACTATTAAATTAACACAATAAGATCAACAAATCACTGAAAAATATGTATCTTGTTTGCTTAAAGTTCCAATTCTAAATGTGTTTTACAGTGGCTAAGGAAGGAGTTTGGCAAACTATTCTGCAACATGGAGAAGGGAGACCTAAAGATCCTCAACAAGGGGGAAGAGGAGGAGATGGTATGCCAGTTTGGTATTTTGACATCAATTCTATTGTGAAAAATCTCTTAAGTCATCACATCAAATATATTTTTTGCTTGTCCTCAAGGAGCTGCAGGGTTACCGCCTGTGTCGCTGGCGGCTTGCCCTTGTGGGCTTCGGTGTGTTGTGTACAGGGGGCTTCCTCCTCTTGCTGCTCTATTGGATGCCAGAATGGTGCGTCAAGTCCACCTGCACCCGTACCACAGCCCGTGATGCCAAAGTGGTGTTGCTGCGCTCCACGGTAGGAAGCAAGTTGATTTCTATTTCTTGTGCACTATTCTTTAAAATTTAGCAAGATAAACACTTAAAAATATATATTTCTTAGCTGACATTATAGCAAAAGTGTTTCTGAGCTTAACCGTTCCTTAAAGCTGCACTATGTAACTTTGTAATGCAGTCTGTAACTTTTCTAACAATATATTTTTAACATATTTCTTCACTCTGTCACTATCTACTGACAGACTGATGTTAGACAAAGTAATCTCTGAAAAAAACTATAGTCCCCTTGCTTCTCTATCAGCATTTATAAAAACACTAAAAACACAGAGTGACCCGGACAATGACCAGCCAATAAAAACAGAGTTGTTTGTCACGCCCCAACCCACGCCCCCGCCTGTCCCAGCCTCAGCGCCGCGCACATTCTCATTCAAAGGATTGCAAAGCGATGCAGGACTGATTTGTATGTGACACAAATGTATTAAATATCCCTTCTTCATCCCAGAGCTGGACTTTTATTTTGTTTTTTTGCCAAAAGTCAAGTGATCGCTTCATCCTTCACTCACAGGAATGAGGAAGTCACGAGCGAATTAAATCATGTCCAACGTTGCTGCGTGAAGCTCTGCTGATTTCTGCTGGTTTTTGTGTTGTAGGACCAGTGATTCATGGTTTTATTATATTTTTTAGAATGTTTTATTAACATATAATCACAGAACTTCGCAGCGCAGAGACAGGACATGTAGAGGAGGTGGAGCATTCCAGAAATTCCATTTCTGCACTGACAGAAACGAGGAAGTCACGAGCGAATTAAATCATGTCCAACGTTGCTACGTGAACCTCTGCTGATTTCTGCTGGTTTTTGTGTTGTAGGACCAGTGATTCATGGTTTTATTATATTTTTTAAAACGTTTTATTAACATATAATCACAGAATATTGAAGCGCTCCGAGCGGACATTCAGCAGGAGGCGGAGCTGCAGATCTCAAGTTCAACAGAGAACGGACTGTGGCTCCCCCTCAGAGTCATATATGGCTCTGAGGGGAGGGAGCAGAATGCTTTTACCTGATGAAAATTTTTCTAAGTCCCAGCGTTCTGCAGAAATTACATAGTGAACCTTTAATAAATTCACGTGATGGTCAAATCTGCTGGATTTAAATTGTTTTGCTTTGACGTCTTCCAAACGGTCGTGCGCGCTGCGAAAATAAATTCTAAATAAATCGAATTTTAGCTCAAACATCTCCTACAGCTAATGGGTTGTAAATATCCATCCAGTGATTACGGTACTTTCTGTAAGTTTCATCAAAATCAGTCGTGTGGTTCTTGAGCTATTTTGCTAACAAACACTAGTTCAGACCTACCTCCAGAGTTCAGGAGGCCGGGCTGCGACAGAGTGAGTCAGAGCAGAGGAGGCTTTTTTTGGACACATGAGCTTGGAACGGTCAGTGGACCCTAGCGGCCGAAAGTGGTACTGTTGCCCCTAGTAGCCGAAAGTGGTACTGCTCCATTTTTTTTGTCAGAATGAATGGAAACGGTCATATCTCAGCCAAAAATTGGTCTAAAAGTATGGGAAAAAATCCATAATTATGTCGCTTCGCCCCATAAGTCGCAGGACATGAAAATTAGTTTAAAAAACTGCGACTTATAAGTGGGAAAATACGGTACACACACACACACAATCCATGGGATAGCTATCTGCAAAAATAATGGTAAAAATAAAATACTCTATGGCTGGGTGCTGAAAGTATTAAGCACTTTTATATTTCTTAGAAGCTTCACAAGAATACAACAGACATTTTGTATTAGCTAAA